>BQNB010003144.1:0-14125 GCA_026074375.1 Tanacetum coccineum | reverse complement strand
GTATTTGTATGCTGTTGTGCGTTTTTCGTATTTTTTTCGTACGTTTTACTACCTTTTTGTACGTTTCGTCCTCTTTCGTACATTTTTGTACGTTTTCGTACATTTTCGAACGTTTTCGTATGTTTTGTTGGGTATTTTTGCCTTTTTACGTAGATAAACATAGCTAAACGTACGAAAAAAATACGAAAACGCACAACATCATACAAAAACATTAAAAAGACGTATGAAAACACGAAAACCGACGAAAACACATGAAAATGTAACCAAACTTAATGTACGTAGCAAGACGTAGCAAAACGCACAAAAACGTAAGAAAACGGGCGAAAACTTACATAAACGTACAAAAATAGACTAAAACGGACGAAACGTAAGAAAATGTGCAAAACGTGCAAACACGTACAAAAACTGACAAACGTACAACCATGTACAAAAACTGACAAACATACAAACACGTACAAAAACGTGAAAAAACATACTAAAATATAAAAATGCGTAAAAACGTACCAAAGGGGACAAAAACGTACGAACATAGACAAAATGTATGAAAACGTGCAAAAACGTCCAAACACGTACAAAAGCATAAAAAACCGTAAAATACTTACTAAAACGTACGAAAATGGACAAAAATAGATGAAAACATACAAAAACGCTCGAAAACATAAGAAAACGTGCAAAAACGTTCAAACACGTAAAAACGCGTATAAAAACATACAAACACGTACAAAAACTGACAAACGTACAACCATGTACAAAAACTGACAAACATACAAACACGTACAAAAACGTGAAAAAACTTACTAAAATATAAAAATGCGTAAAAACGTACCAAAGGGGACAAAAATGTACGAACATAGACAAAATGTATGAAAACGTGCAAAAACGTCCAAACACGTACAAAAGCATAAAAAACCGTAAAATACTTACTAAAACGTACGAAAATGGACAAAAATAGATGAAAACATACAAAAACGCTCGAAAACATAAGAAAACGTGCAAAAACGTTCAAACACGTAAAAACGCGTATAAAAATGTACATACACGTACAAAAACGTAAAAAGACGTAAAACGTGTAGGATATCAAATCACACAATCTAACTAGACGAAAAGTATAGAAATCTAGAGAGAGAAAGAGAGTGGTTGAGACACTTAGAGAGAGAAAGAAATGTGTAAATGTATTATTTTCAAATAAATCAACACCCTCTCCATGGAAGGAGAGGGTATTTATAACAAGTTGTGGCGTGGTCAACATAAGGAAAGCCTTATGCTGACCTGGTTAGCATAACTATTACATAACGATTAACTACAAGCTAAGAATTACTATTTTGGAAGTGAGCGAGTCTTTTCTCGATTCCTAGCAATCTCCCCCCCCCCTAAGGGAGGTCACTTCATTTTACAAAAATTTAAGCTTAGCATTTTATATGTCTTCAATCTTGTTCGTAGTCTTGATTCTTTGTTCTTTATCTTGTGAATTTGATGTAGTGATCTTGGAACTTGCTCCCGCATGCTTTATAGACTTGTGATCTAGAACTTCTTGAGATCATCAGTCATAAATCATCTCTTCATCATCTTGTAATCTTTCGCCTTCTTGTGAACTTGTGACTTCTGGACCATCATGCTTATACTTTTCTTTATCTTCAAAGCTATCGAACAATCTTCCTTGGAATGCTTTATCTTGAACACTTATGACTTCAAGGAAGATGTTGAGTATCAGAGTAGCAGAAAACTTGAATAAACATTTACTTGAGCTTTCATCATGTCTTTATATTTGTTGATCGAGTATGAGCACGAGACAATGAATCTGACTTGTCATGGACTAGATGCTGCCACCATCGGGAGAACCTGCAGGTTTAGGTTAGTGATAATCAACAAATATGGACGAAAGTGCCTTTGTCACTTCGTCAAATAAGGTTGTAATAACCACATTTCTTCGTTAATCAGTATAAATATTGCCTGTGATCATGTAGGATTCAAAAGAATCTCCTTGATAGGGTTTCGCAGTTGCACTAGTCGTTCTCGTTACCGGAACGTCTCAAAGTAGACAACACGGTAATAGTGAATCTGTGAGTTACTATCTCACTGGTTGAGTCGTCAATTCATAGACTGGACCAAATCGATATCCAGTTGTCACAAGTTTGATCCATATAGGATCGCACAATTCACCTGCCATAGTGCTTGTTTGATGTTGGCACCGGTAGGATTTCCATCGCCACTGTGAATACTTTAAAGTATCACTCTGTTGTTCTGGAAAGATCACAAGGATAATGCCTAGTGTTTTCACATTGTATAAATAACAAGTGTAATTTTTGGATAGTGTCCTAACGAGATTTATTGATGATCTCTTTTGGCTCTAGAATCCAGTGTTGCAAAAATGGGTCTACAAGGCCGATTAATTACCGCCTAGGCGCTACAAGGCCACTGACCTTGCCGATTTATGTAACAGGGTCAAACAAATAGGTCAATTGTGGTCAACGGTGATCGACGATGGTCAAACTTGCCGGAAACCCTCTAATCTTGCCGGAAGTACCTAAAATCCATCGTAAAATTGTTTAGATCACTTATAGTAACTATTCAAATCTATTACAAGTTGTTTTTAGAAAAAAAAATTGCCAATAATACCTAAAACTCGCCAGAAATACACAAAACTTGCCAAAAATACCCAAATTTTGCTAGAAATGCCAATCCGATTAATCGCCGATTAATCCCGCCTAGACTGATTACAAGCTACAAGGTGGTCAGCCGCCCGACTAACGATTCATGATTTTTGCAACCTTGCTAGACTCAATAGTCCTTTTTGGTTTTAGTGATTTAGAATGAGAAAGTTGATAGATAACGTGTTTAGTCTCCGTGAGAAATGAAACAAGAATCTTTTGAGAGATCCTGAGTGGCTAGGGAGGGTTGTGCATTGCATCACTGGATCCATGATGACTATCTTCAATGTCAGTAATCATCATTGTGATTCTGACAACATATGTATTAACCTGGTTTTTGCCTAAGTATATGGAGGGCTTATTTCTTTACACCATTTATCCTTACATTTCTTTTTCATTATGCAACCCCTTCAATGCTTACCAAGACTTCGTCACTAACACCTTGTTTGGTTTATTCCCATTCTTACTTTACTCCTTTTTATATATCATACCTAAGGATTCTAATCTAACTATTAGAATGATCCTGGGTAGATCTCTCCGATCCTGGCTGGATCATGGAACTAATACCTATCCTTAACTGCCTTATTCTTCATTATAATAAGTACATGGTCGGTCTTTTGGTATTTCCAAGTAGCCATTAAAAACTTTTGAAAATCAATCAAGGTACTAGTGATATATATATCAAAACATTTTTACCTTGATGGTTTCATCTTTTTCAAAATGGCTCCCCCTTCATATGTGCATCGATATTCGAAAGTGTTTTGCACATAAGAGGGAGAAGCTGCACTTGAGTCACTAAGATCACATTATAAGCCTTATATTTTAATCATATTTTCTCCCCTTATCAAAAATGTCAAATCGTTTGTTATTTTGAATATCAATTGATTTAAAATTAAGCTTTCAGGGAGGAAAATGTTACTGATTAGCATGCTTATTAGGAACATTTAATGCTCCTCCTCAGGATAGGATATAGTGTTAAGTACATATTTTGAAAGACTTTTGAATTTAAATGAAAAATTCATGAAAAATTGTACTTAACACATATATACTAAAGTCCGTACACTACATATTTACAAGATAATTTACGAGACATGACCTGAAACGTACGATACCGATAGCAACTGAAATTGTGACTCTGTTCGAATCAGCAATCTGTGGTCAGACTCATCACTCTCCTTTTAGACACATTTTAGTGCAACCAATTGCTAATACATAATGCCTACTCTTTCTGATGAATCATCTTTACTTGTGACCGAGTGTGATCTCATTATTGAAAATGGCTACTACGTCCGTTCCTCATTGCTGGAAATATGATGTCTTTGTAAGTTTTAGAGGTGACGATATACGCAAAAACTTCATGGATCATATGTTCAACGATTTTAAGCAAAAAGGGATTTATGCTTTTAGAGATGATAGAGAATTGCCTAAAGGAGACTCTATATCTCCTCATCTCTACAAAGCCATTGAAGAATCAAGGTTTTTGATAGTTATCTTCTCCAAAAATTACGCTTCTTCATCATGGTGTCTACAGGAACTGGTCAAAATACTTGAGTGCAAGCAGATTGAATGTCCCAGATATGAGGTTCAGACTGTCTTTTATGATGTTAAACCTAGCGTGGTGAGGAAACAAACTGATAGCTATGCTGAAGCTTTTGTCAAACATCAACGTTCAAATAGACCTGAAGTCGACAACTGGAAGGAAGCTTTATCCACGGCGGCTAACTTATCTGGATGGGATCTCCAGGACATGACAAATAGGTAAATTTCTTTTTTTTGTGTAATTATCTTGTAGTTCTACTAAAGCTTAACACTATGTAGTTTCTCTTATTGCGTCTTTAATTTGTGGTTAATAGGTATGAGTACAAGTTCATCGATTGCATCTCCAAAGACATACTCAAAAAATTATGTGATGGACCCTTGCATGTTGGCGAGAACCTTGTTGGCATAGATTTCCATTTCAACAGATTAGACTTGTCATGCTTTGTTGGGTCAAATAAGGTTAACATGATTGGAATATGTGGTATAAGTGGAATAGGAAAGACGACCATTGCCAAAGCTATATACAACTTAATGTATATCCACTTTGAGGGAGGTTACTTTTGTGAAGATGTCAGAAAACAGCAAGACCTAACTCAAGTCCAAATGCAAATGATTCGAAAGATTATTAAAACAGATATGAAGATATCAAGTGTTGGTGAAGGAATTATGGTGATAAAGAAAATGATGTCATCGAAGCCGATCCTGCTTGTTTTGGATGATGTGGAAGACATTAACCATTTAGAAGCACAAGCGGGTCAGATAGTTTGTTTTTCCCCAGGAATTTGATTATTTTCACATGTAAGATAAACAGTTAGCTAATATCACTAGGATGATGAAAATCCAAGACATGAACTTTCTAAATGAGATCCAAGCTCTTGAGCTCTTACATTCCTATTCAATCAAGGAAAAAGAATCATTCATAGGCTTTACGAAGAAGCTGCTGAGAAGTGTGAAATAGTGCAAGGTCACCCTTTGGCCCGTAACGTTTTGGTCGTTTTTTATATGTAAAAAACTGTGGTCAGTGGTTAGTGAGTTGAATCAGCTCAAAGTACATCCTAATGAAAAGATACAACAAGTGCTTCGTTTAAGTTACGATGGGCTAAACCTCCTCAGCAAAATATCTTACTTGATATTGCATGTTCATTCATTGGCGTAAATCGTGATTTTGCAGCAAGCGTACTAGATGGTTGTAACTTTTTTGCAGATACAAATATACAAGTTCTAGTTGATAAGTCATTAATCACGATCTCTGGTGACATGTCACTTCAAATGCATGACTTGATACAAGCAATGGCAAGGGAAATTGTACGTGAAGAATCTAACACGCCTGGGAACCAAAGCAGATTGTGGGTTAATCCATCAGAGATCTATAATATCTTGAGTGAAAAGAAAGTAAGTAATGTTTTTTACTGCCTATGCAGCTCATTTCCATATGCTTCATAGTACAATCTAGTAATGCTATTTCTTGTATGTAGGCAACACAAGCAGTTGAAATTATTGATCTTCTGCAAATGAAATCTAGTCAAAACTTTGATATAGACGGTAAAGCATTTGCGCAATTGAAAAACTTACGTATTCTAAAACTATCAAAGAACGATGCTGTGAACTTTTCTGGAAGGTTGGAGTTTTTATCCAATAAGCTAAGATTGCTCTATTGGTATGGATGTCCCTTCAAGCTCTTGCCTTCAGATTTTTATCCAGAAAACATTGTTGTCATCAACCTGTCTTACAGCAACATAAAACATATTTGGACCACACCTAAGGTATTTCCTTGTACACACATGTTTTCCAGTTTCATACCTAAAGTAATGAAGCTTAAAAGCTTCATTACTATTGGAATTTGTTTACACCTAAGATGACGTTTTATTTCTATCGATGACAGTGTTTTAAAAGCTTAAAAGTAATGAAGCTTAGGTATTGTTGTAGCCTAACAACCACCCCTGACTTCTCAGAAATTACAAATCTCGAAAAACTAGATCTCGAAGGTTGTGTGAATTTGTCTACAGTTCACCCATCTATTGGAATGCTTAAGAAGCTTATTGTGTTAAATCTGAAAGACTGCACACGGGTTGGGAGTTTTCCTAGCAATGTTGAAATGGATTCTCTTCAAATCCTGAATCTCTCGGGGTGCTTAAAAGTCGACAAACTCCCTGAAGCATTGGGTCGGATCAAAAGCTTAACGGAGCTTCATGTTGACAAAACTGCCATTACAGAACTTCCTTCTTTTGTATCCTCTCTAATAAACCTTGAATCATTGTCATTCGGTGGCCAACGGAGGATTCAACCTACATGGTCGACTTCAATCACGGCTCCTTTTAGTTTCATATGGAACCAACAACATCCCCACAGATCAGTTTCATTGGCAGGTTATGTTAAAGTCTCTGAATTTCAGCTACTGCAATTTAGCACAAGTTCCTGAGAGCATTGGAGGCTTATCATGTCTAGTGGAACTAAACTTAGAAGGGAACAATTTATTAGAAGTGCCTGAGAGCATTGGAGGCTTATCATGTCTAAGGATTCTTCACTTGGGAAGGAACAATTTTAGTAGCTTGCCTGGAAGTTTGAGTCAACTTTCTCATCTTGAAGAACTTTATGTTGATGGTTGCAAGATGCTGGAAGTTTTGCCTGAACTTCCACATAGCTTATTATATGTTTATGCATGTGATTGCACCTCCTTAAGAGAAGTGGTGGGATCATATCAAGTCCCACATTATAGGGATGATTATTTCGGAAATTGTCCAAAGCTGTTAAAGAATGATACCATTGATAGCGAGGGGTGTATTTGGAAGACTCGGTGTCTTGATTCATCTATTTCCCAAGGCTTTATTCACCAGCTTTCTGCTTTCCTTGGGTGTATGGGTTTGCAGACTAACAGATGTGAATTCTTCTTGCAAGACTCTGGGTATGATAGTTTAAATATATTATATCATGGGAATAGCATGCCAGAGTGGTTTACAAATACGAGTATGGAAAATCAAGTAAAGGTTGAATTAACATCAGCAGATTGGTGTTATGATAATTTTAGGGGATTTGGAACTTGTGTTGTTTTCAAGTGCAAAAAGCCTCTCAGCATATATAAAGGGTACTCTCTAAAGAACTTTGATGGAGCTTTTATCGCAGAAAAGTACTTTCCCTTTGAGGATTTATTGGTGGAGGAGGTGATAGGAACCCAAGATTCATATATGATATGGTTGTGTTATAAGAGGGATATAGAGCGATGGGAGGAAGCAAACAATTTTGTAACATTTAGTTTCTTTGAAGGGAGCAAAGATGTTGAGGTGAAGGAGTGTGGAGTAAGACTAATTTGTGATGAAGATTTGGAAAAAGAAGCAGATTTAAGTATGCTCCAATGCCTCCCAACTCCAACAACACAACATGGTGGGATATTACGCCTTTATGGGGTGTATGGTCATTTATGGTGGTCGTGGTAGTGTGGCTCAAGACCTTTATTGTGTTTCAACACCAGGTGTTTGTTTAAATGCTTATGAGAAGAAATAATTGGCAAACTATTGGTAGCTAATATATGTTGTTGGCTTGATTGTTAATATATATTGTTGGTTTTGTTTATTTGTATCTCCAATCTCCTCTTTGCTTTGGGAATAACATCTTTTGAGAAACGAAAATTGTTTTTTTTTTCCTGCATTTCTTTGATATTTTTGTAGCCTTGGTCTGGTTCTTGTTTGGGGTAGGTGCTTGTTAGTTTGTTTGTCTGCTTGCCTCTTTGTTGTATATCCGAATGTTTGTATCCTTTTAAATTAAAGTTTTTAATACGTTTGTATCCGAATGGATATACCGGCTTGATTATCAACTAAATACAAGACTGTAAATTTAAAATCTTAATAATTTGGACACTCAACGTCATACAACCTTGTTTATAATCTGGATCTCCCAAGATGCTGCAAACAACTTCACCCCATTTCACATTAATATATCTCCCAAGATGAAATAACATTTGAGTCTGAACATAAGGTATACTTCTGAAAATCGATTTCCCAACAGGAGGAACGAGGTTACCTGACGACATTTCATTCAAAGATTACACTTTATCTCCCTTCCAGCATTGCAAAAAAAATAAAAAATTAGGCAATTATAAATGAGCAATGATATACTAAACCAAAAGAATCTTTCTTAAATATAAGAGTAAATTGCATAGATCATCCCTAACATTTAGTCAAATTGCATGTTTCGTCCAAACTTTACGAAAGTGCAAGGATCGTCCATGTGGGGAAACCTTTGGTGCAAGTATCGTCACCAAAGGTCTCCTCAAATGGACGATACTTGCACCAAAGGTTTCCTCAGAGGGACAATCTCTGCGCTTTCAAACTATTTGGGACAAAACCTGCAATTTGGCCTAATATTTATGCAATTTACTCTAAATATAAAGAACACCAAGCAAAGAATAATCCTATATGGTATTAAAAAACCTCCCACAAATTGTAAAAGATCATGAACTAAAGAAATCTTCACTTGAGAGGGCCATATTACAACTCCCGGATGTAAATATCTTAAATTCTGCATCAAACTTGAGCTACCTGAAAGGAGAACAATGTTGCAGTCAACAAAGGTCCAAAGTGAAGGTCATGAAAAAGCACGCATTAACTTGTATTTCGTGGACAATGTACTAAAACTATATATATATATATATATATATATATATATATATATATATATATATATATATATATATATATATATATATATGTTATCACTTTTAAACAATATTAGGGAAAACTGCCGAAATCATTCTGTTAAATTGAATGTGCAGGAGCACATCAGTTCGTGGGAAAGTGTGTTAAAGGTACTTGCTTCTTTTCATCTCATTTTCGTGATACATAGTAAAAATGCTTTGTGATTTGGATCATAAATTGATAGACTAATAATGATAATATTAATGCTTTTTTCAGCTTTAAAAAGGACACCAGTACCAAATGTGGTCATTTTGATAATTTTGGGTTATTCATATAGTCACCCTCTTCGCACCAAAACAGTTAACTATAGTCGATTCATTTTCATTTTGAAGTGAAAAACAACCCCGCCTATTAAATTCGTAATTAATTTTTGCAGGAAAATGGATTTACTGTTACTGCAAATTCGCTGCACCCTGGAGTTATCAACACAAACCCTGCACGTAATGATGGGGAGTTATCAACACTAACTTAATGTTTGAGGTTAGTGATATTCACACAATTTACATTATTTGAAGTAACATTACATATCCAATACCCATACCCGAGATGATCAGATAAGCTTAGCCATAATGAAGAAATAGAAACCAATCGTATCGCAAGTTAGGAATCCATTTTAAGCAATTAAGAGGAAAAAATCAGGAGAACCAACTATGCATAGTAGAAGTACCAACACAAGATTTGAAAAAAAAACGATAATGTTGATCAATAAGTTCATGAGCTCGAAGGTAAAGAACACTATTCTAAAATGCAGATTATTGGTTTACTTGGTTTTGACATATTTTTTTGTCATTATGGTATGAAAAAGTTTGAATCTTTTGTTTGTTTTGCTGTTTAATTGTGGGTTTTGCTTGAAATTGCTAAATTACAGGTTTTTTAATATGTAATTGGGGTTTAGATTTTAGGGTATAGTGTCTTAATTTTTGCTTTTAAGTGCTTAATTTGCTAATATTGGATATGCGACAAACATAGTTTGAGTACTTTATGTTTGGATTAAATGTTGGCACCAGGTAAGTTGTTTTTATTTTTACATTGAACTCTGCATTTTAAAATAGTTCTAATGTTTCTTTGCCATTCTAATAAATTTATAATGTAGTTGAATCATTATGAACTAAAGAAGTCATCACCATTGTTTAAGACGAATTCGTAAACTGTTGGAAATAAAGGGTGTTTGGATTGGTGTGCACTAATTGCTTTAAAGGTTGTTTCGATCAGTTAGTTGCTGCAATTAAGTGGTGGAAGTGTTAAGAATCTAAAATTTATCAAATACTTGAAAGAGTCTTTGAAGGTTGTTTGGATTGGCGTGCACTAATTGCTTTAAAGGTTGTTTGGATCAGTTAGTTGCTGCAATTAAGTGGTAGAAGTGTTCAGAATCTAAAATGATTGGTAATCTTACTTCTGTTTAGGTTTCGTTACCAGACAAAAATATCTGCTTTGTGTTTGCTTACAACTAATTGTTTAATTTCTCTTTTCTTCAGCTTTGTCGGAGTTAGTCCTAACCCGGCTACTTGACCCCTAAAGAGTAAAATGTCGGAGTCAGTTTCATATCCAAAATGGGAGACCGACGCAATGCGAAATACGCATTTGATCCCAATTGTTTTCTTTTCTGCCTTATTCTTTTCCCTCGAAGAATGATGTAAGGCCAATAAAGATGTTAATGTTGTTGTGTGTAATGTGGCCATGTGGGTTTAAACAAGATTATGGATAATGAGAATTCAGAAGAGGAAGCTCATGATGCCACATAAACTATCTATGGTTTGTGAGATTAGTATCCGTAAATCATAATAGTAATCGATACATGATTGGTCACTTTATAGTAAAATAAGAGTGCAACACAAACATGCAACATTTTTTTGGAACAAGAACAAACAGGCAGGTTTTATGTTATTAGAAAAAAGCACAATTGTTGTTTTACAGTTCCAAAAAACCCTTTTGACCCATTATTAATATTAATAACATGAAATGACCTTTTTTTTGCTAAATTTGGCTGGAACTGGCTCCTGTACATCATGGTCTAAAAGTATGAAATCATTCGCCATGTTGAGCTTATGATATCATGATATTTCTTATATTTGGTCTAAGTTGTGGACTTTGTTTATATTGTGACAATTATCTACACATGTTCTGAATTGGCACTTTTGTTTATTCTTTTGGCTATGATATTTTAAACGAAAAAAAACAAAACAAAACTTGTCGCAGCGAAGCGCGGGTTTTCAAAACTTGTTATTGTAAAAAACAAAGAGAAGTGTCGGTTGTTGATATTTTTCACCAATAAGCATTCAAGATAGTTTGATGTGATTATTTTTAAATAGAGGTGACAATTTTAGACCCATTGGTTAAACGTGGTCTAGTTGGTTAAATATTTTTAACGGATGAGTTTAGATGAGTCTCTCTTAAATTTATAGATGGGTTTAACATTTTTCTCTTAATAATATAGATGGGTCTAATTGGGTAAATATTTTTAAGAGATGGGTCTAGTTGGGTCTCCCTTAATATTTATAGATGGGTCTTGTTGGCTATAGCATTTTTCATCAGTTTTTAACGTTTTTATACGTTTTCGACCGTTTTTGACCGGTTTCGACCGATTTCGACAAATTTCGACCGATTTCAACAAATTTCGACCGATTTCGTCCATTTTTTACCGTTTTCGTTCGTTTTCGACCGTTTTGACCGATTTCGGCCGTTTTCGACCGATTTAGACTGTTTTTAACCGATTTTGACTGTTTTCCACCGTTTTCGACCGATTTTGACCGGTTTCGTTCCTTTTCGACCGTTTCCAACCGATTTCGATTGATTTCGACCGATTTCCACCGTTTTCGGCCTATTTCGATCGTTTTCGACCATTTCGAACGATTTCGACCGTTTTCATCCGTTTTCGACGGATTTCGACCGTTTTCGAATGTTTTGGACCATTTTCGATGATTTCGACCAATTTTGACTGTTTCGGCCGTTTTTGACCGACCTTTGTTGCACGTTTTCGACCGTTTTTGACCGATTTCCACCGATCTTTTTTGACCAATCGACCGTTTTTGACTGATTTCGACTGTTTTCGTACGTCTTCGACCGTCTTTGTCCATTTTCTTACTTTTTTTATGTTATCTTACGATTTTCTAAGTTTTTGTCTGTTTTCGTTCGTTTTGTACGTTTTTGAACGTTTTCAAAAGTTTTATTGGTTTTTATATGTTCTAGTACTTTTTATAAGAATGTATAAAGCGTATGAAGACGTATAAAATCGTACGAAATGTACGAAAACGAATGCAACGTAGGAAAACAAAGAAAACGGAGGAAAACGAAGGACATATGAAAACGAACAAATCGTACAAAAATGAAGGAAAACGTACAAAAACGTTTCATAACGTTTAAAAACGGACGAAATCGTTCAGCAAAGCTTGAAAACGTAGGAAAACGAACGAGAACTGTCAAAAACGCACAAAAACGGTCAAAAACAGATGAAATTGGTCGAAAAGGTTCCAAAACGTTCAAAAACGATAAAAAACGGACGAAAAGGTTCGAAATCGGTCAAAAACGGTCAAAATCGGTCGACACCGTTCGAAATCGTTTCTAAATCGGTCGAAAAAGGTTGAAAATTGTCGAGAACGGTCAAAATCGGTCGAAATCAGAAAAAACGATCAAAATCGGTCGAAATCGGACGGAAAAGGTCGAAAATGGATGGAAACGATCGAAATCGGTCGAAAACGGTCAAAATCGGTCAAAAAGGGTCGAAAACGGTCGAAATCGGTAGAAAACGGTCGAATCGGTCTAAATCAGACGAAAACGGTCGAAATCGGTTGAAAACAGGCAAAATCGGTCGAAAACAGACAGCAAACGTAAAAAAAAAAAGTTGCTAAACCCATCTTGACTCAGAACCAACCCGTCTAGACGCGACCTATCTAGACCCAAACCCATATAAACTCATATTTCTAGAAGACCCAAACCCATATAGACACATGACCCAACCCAACCCATCTATTTTTAAATGAAGTTTTAAGCTAACGAAAAAAACAGTGTTCATGTTCAAAAAAAAAAAAAAGAGTGTTCTTTTTTGATATCTTTGCCGTCTTGAATAATTGTAAATATGACATGTAATACAAGAAATTACATATTATTTAAAACCAAGGGACTAGAAGTGCAATTTGGAATGGTAAAATTGAGTTGGAGTCAACCCAGTTAGTTGCCTGTACTCTGTAACTTCATTTTCATCTACCATTTTGATTGCATTCTCCTAAACTTCACTCTCAAAGACTTGCATCTCCATTGGTAAAATGTAAGTCTTTCTGTAACATTACAATATAATTATAGATCCACTAGGCTAAATCACTTAACCCAAAACTTATTCAGATCTGTTTTGATAACTTAAACTCAATACTTTATGACTTGTTGCTCTGTGTTTGTATACCAAATTACAAATTATATTTTTAACATCTTGTGTGCTTATTACTCTAAAACATTACAAGTGATTATTAGATCTGATGCGCCAAATGACGAGGTTTGAATTACCCAACAACTTATAATTTAGCCTAAGCACGGTATGACTTGTCCATTTTTTACATAATACTGTAATAATATAATTCTGATTAAAATTAGAAACGTGTCTAGCCCTAGAGGTGGCAAATGGGTCGGGTTGGGTTATGGGTCATGTGTCGAACGTGTCAGATTTTAAATTTGGGTCGAACCGATCATGGGTCAAACGGGTTGGGTTACATCGACCCAACGGGTCTAGCGGATCAAAAATGTATTGGTTTATACTTTATACGTTTTTGTTCGAATGGATTGGAATTGCCAGGTCTATCTAGACCTTAGATGTTATTGTAGTCCAATAACCAAATTGCAAAATCACATTTTTAGTGAAACCAAATTGTTATTGATAATGCCTACTCTTTCTGATGATCATTTCTTTCTTGTAAGCACAGCGCGATCTCATTATTGACAATGGCTACTACGTCCATTCCTAATCGGTGGAAATATGATGTTTTTGTAAGTTTCAGAGGCGATGATATTCGTAAAAGTTTCATGGATCATATGTTCAACGATTTCATGCACAAAGGGATTCATGCTTTTAGAGATGACAATGACTTGCCTAAAGGAGAAGAGATATCTCCGGAACTCTACGCAGCCATTGAAAGATCGAGGTTTTTGATAGTTATCTTCTCCAAGAATTACGCTTCTTCATCATGGTGTTTGAGGGAACTTGTCAAAATACTCCGGTGCAAGCAGACTGAAAATCCCAAACATGAGGTTCGGATCATCTTTTAT
>BQNB010003143.1:94830-115100 GCA_026074375.1 Tanacetum coccineum | reverse complement strand
TATGTGGGCTGTTTTAAGCAGAAAGAATGAGTGCAAAAGGTGAGAAAAATGTTGGAGAATAGTCCAGTATTTATAGGATAAAAAGAAGGAGTGGGGTCTATGGCCGACCCCCTTAAAATTAAGGGGGCCGCCCATGTATTTAAGGGGGGCGCCCCTTATTCAGACGCTCCTTTTTGTCCTATTCAGGGGAGGTGTTTACTGGATCATTTCTAACCGTTTTTGGTCCAAAAACTTGAAATTCAAAATGTTTATTTTGAATAAAATATTTCTTTTAAATGTAAAAAATGTTTTGTGATGTTTATAAAAAATTTACAACATTTTATAAAAGTTTCCTTTGATCATAAAATGTATCAAGCATTTGTTTATTCATACCTTTAAGTGATGTAATTGTTGAAATGAGAATTTACTACTAAATACTTATTTACCTTTAATTTTACATTGAACGTTTTTATATTTTGTGATTATCAAAACGTAAAGATGTGAAAAAATATTATTAATTTTTTAGGAATTATATTTTATCAACACTCTCATTGAGTCGAGTGCCTCGGGGGTAACCACGACCTCCAGGCTTCACTCATAGTACAACCTACACAATAGCACTTAGTCATATCTCGTAACCGAGAACAATTACAACAATTGTAATAACAATGCCGACAATAACATACATACATACTAATCTTCCCAAAAAAGGGATACATCATTGGCTTTCAAAGCCAGTACATCTAACTGTAATGGTTCTAAGTTTCCAATACATAAGCTACATATACATGAACTCTCCTAGAGTTCTAATTCATAAATAATAGCTAAAGAGTACATAATCACCATGTCGGTGATAAGATAAAACTCTGAGGCAACAATGACCTTAATCCAATGACCCTCCTACTTACTAGTCCGTAGTTGATAAAGGTACGAGGTTTTCGCCTACAGAAAGCATTTCGAATCTAGTTTTCAGAAACATAGGACCCACTGCCCAGAAAGTTTTGGATCCAAGGTAAAATTACCATTTTACCCCTATTTATCAAAGCCGCCATTTTTCCAAAATTTTATCGCTACACTAAGTTGAGTGTATCTCCTAAACTGTGCGTCCGCAAAAGCCAAAACGACCGCTCAAGTCTAAGTTGGTTCAATATCTAGAACTTATAATTTTACATGTTTAGGTGTTGCTATAAAGGTTTTTGAACTTAGTACTCGTTCAAATTCTGGTCTTAATTTTTGACTAGTTTTGCCATTTCGGCGATATCTCATTCGTCGGGCGTCGATATGACTCCATCCGAATTCCTATATGTACCTAAGATGTTTCTATACATCCTAGTTCAATTTACCAAGTCTTCATTATAACACCTCGTGTTTTAGGTCATTGTACGACGTTATGTAATTCACAATTTATTTTTAGGGTTTTACGCGTTTGCTTTTAAATCATAATCGTTAAGCTAAATCGTGAGCGAAATTTGAAATTTATTGATGCTTTTGATGTGAAACCAATTGGAGGTGATAGCCCTAAGAGTCTTCTACAGGTACCTAAATTTTCTTTCGAAAAGTTATTACAAAAATAGGGAGTTATACTCCTTTTCCCAAAAGTGTTCCAGATTTGACTAGTTTTATTAAAACGACGATCTCACTCATCCGAAGGAAGACGGGCCCTATACCAAAGATCCAATACACGTAAGACAATGCCCACATCCATATTGGATTTCCTTCCCAGTGCCTTATGACCAAAAATAATTCACAATCAACCCCACAACCTGCTGGTTACAAACTACCGTAAAAATCCATTTCAAAATCCAACCAAACACCATTTTAATTCCTCCAACGCCAATACAAAGCCATACCCGATGACTTAACACTCCTTCAAACACAAAAACTCATAGATTTCCATAATCAAGCATTTCATGACTTACTAAGTAGATGTTGATACGAGAAAGTCAAAGCACAACACCAACTTTATTCGAAAGTTCTAAAAATAGACATTTCCAAACGACACATTACGCGAGAATAAGTTAATAGTCGTTTTCCCAAAACAATGAGGGTTCATGGGATGACATATAAGAGTCGCACTCCCATTAACCAAAAAATCTCAAAATGATAGATTACGAAACAACATACATGATTCAAAATCAATAAGAAGGGCGTTCAAATCCAAAACAAATTAGTACAATTTACGAGTGGGATCAAAAACTAAGTCAAGTCCCGACATCAAAAGATAACAAAGTAAAGTCGCGAAAAGGTTTCGAAGATAATCTTATAACAACGATGTTTTCATCATGTATCAAAATAATTTTATCATATCGCATAGAAATGTTTAAAGAAATTAAACTCTTCGCAAGAAGCGAATATCAAGATATATATAATCGTATACCATAGAACGGATGTCGTATATATATATCTATATTCATATATATAATTATTACTTGTACCAAGTGTCAACCACTTGTTACGCACATAATATGCAATCAAATATACCACATAAGGCTTCTAAGGATCAGGAACGATGCGTGCGCGGATATCGGACAACGGTGAAAGACTCGTGAAAATTTTCCAAAAACAGTTGTAGTCCAAGTTTTGTAAAATGACTTAGTGTTGGGATTCTAGATTTGATGAGACAAAATAAATAAAAGAATGAAACAAAAGGACTGAAATTGTTATTAAAGAATTCTACAAGCTGGCGGAGAATATGTAGATTCTAGAAGATCTCCTTAAGAAGATAAAGATAACAGAAGATATTCTCTAAATATTTAAAAGATTTACTTGTCTAATGTTTATCTTCCTTTGTAAGTCTTGGACTCCTTATGCTATAAAAGGAGGTCCCAGACGTGTTATTTAGTGTGCACAGAAAAATGTAGTCGACTAGTAAAGGTGTGTGTGAGTTCTAGGCGTAAGTTCTCTAAGTAGACGCCTAGAAGTTGTGTGTAAATAGCCCCCAAGGACTTTGATCCCTGTTAGATTATAACCGTTCTAGAGTTAATCGTCTAGAATTGGGGCTTGATGGAAATGTATAAATGAAAAACCTTGTTAAATAACATTATTGTTCTTTATATTCCGCTGTGCTTATTAATGTTATTTGTAAAACATATCCTAGTTGAGTCTAAATGATCTTCACAATTGGTATCAGAGCCATGTGGCTCTCGATCTAGGATCTACAAGGTTTTAAAGAAACCCTAAAAACCCTAATTTTTCAAGAAATCAGTAGTGGTGAAGATTATGGGTTTTGAAAATTCAAGTGTATATATGATGCTTATAATCTCCTCTCTACTGTTATTTTTTGGATACGCCATACTATTGGTAACTTTGTTACTATTTATTAGTTTCTTTTATCCATTGTGCTCTAACTGATCAAACCCAGAAAATTAGGTTTTTGTATATTTTTATTCGGATTTGATCTGGTGTATACACGGCATGGTAGAAATTCATTCAAACATCTTTTTATATGGATTTTCTATTTATATCCGGATTGTATACAGTTGGGTTTGCGACTAATGGAATCCTATGGTGGGCATGATTTAGAAGAGAATGAATGTTAATGGTATTCTTGATCATTAAACGTGCTTAAATCAGAAAGACATGAAACTTTCCATGCAATGCTTCAGATCACTGGTATACAACTGGTAATAGAAGGTTACTACAGCTAGGTTAGAGTTACTACTGTTGGATTTGTATACCCAGTTATGCAGTTAAAGAGATTAATGCTGCTATGATATATGTTTCTGTCTGATTTTTGCTGTTGTTTAAATAGTGTTTCTCCGACTCGATTAATGCAGCTATGGATCAAGTATATTACTTAGTGCTGCCAGGGGGGGGGGGGGGGGGGGGGGGGAGTAAATACTTAATGATGTCAAGGATGGATAATGTTGGCAAATGAACTTTGTGCTGCCTAGTCTGGGAAGAAGCAGTAGTAAGTCTATTGAGTAAATATTGTCTAAGAGTATAAAAGCAGTTACTACTGTTATTATTGTTGGTTAATACTGCTAGCGTTAAAAAGCAGTTACTACTGCTTGTGGTAAAAAGTAGTTAGTTACTACTGCTTAGGATTAATAAAGTGAATACTGCTTCCTATGTTAATACTTTTTGATAAAGAGGTAGTACTGGCTAGAAGCAATTACAACTGCTAGCCTTGTCTAATAAAAGAAGTTAGTACTGCTAGCTCTGACAGATATCGGATAACATACACATAAGAGTTTTGGTTTTAATGTTCTTAACAGATTACAAAGGCTCGTATTTTATTGGTTTAATTGGTTATGAAGAAGATTGTTATCACTTATTTGACGGTGAAGTGGAATTTTTTGGGTTTGTGTTTTATCATACCTTGAGCCTAGGAGGTAACTTGTTCGTTGCTTAGAAACGAATGTGACAAGACTTACAAACTAGCAAAGGTGTGTAGAGATCTCTTATGTGCTCAATGCACACATTTGGCATCGCTTGGGTTATGTGACCTCATAAAAGATGAGGATAACAGTCAAGAGATTGCGGCTCCTATACATTGGTTTTTGGTTACGTTTGGAAGTCACGTGGATAGTGCAAGATATAAGACACAAGTTTGGGTTGTTCTACTTCAGCATCAAGTTCGTTATACTTAATTTTCTTCATCAGTAATCATTACATAGAGCCTACAGAATTGAAGATTCTAGAAATGGTTAACATATGGGTTCAAGGAAGCTTATTGTTAAAATGTTTAACCATTTACATGCACTAACTATGATGGGGGAAGTGTTTCGTTACTATACTACTGCGGTCTTTTATTACTACTTGCTAGTTGTAAAATTTCTACTACGCAGATTCATTTTTCTTAAGGCCGCGTCAATGGAAGTAATTTGAGTATTGAAAATGCCTGGATATAAGTTTTGTATAGGATTTGTAGTTGTTTTGATCCAAGTTGCATATCTATAGAAGACCCCAATTTGATAATCAACAAAAGGGAAGAAGATTACAATCTATTGATTTGCAGCTTATATAGTGTGGTGGCATGGTACAAAGGTGAAATCTACTTAAGGGAAGTTTTTGTATTCATTCAAGAATATACACATCTCAACTTCAGGGAAGCCTATGGCTTTATGTGAAGTTCGTACACAACTTTGTATTGTTTTGGTCATCATCAAATAGGGAAGAATTGTTGGGACTATATTTGATGAACAAAACTAAATAAAAGAATCAACAAAAGGACTAAACTTGTTAATAAATACTTCTACAGCTTGGCGGAGAAAATGTAATTCTAGAAGATCTCCTTAAGAAGATAAAGATAACAGAAGATATTCGCTAAATATTTAAAAGATTTACTTGTCTAATGTTTATCTTCCTTTGTAAGTCTTGGACTCCTTATGCTATAAAAGGAGGTCCCAGACATGTTATTTAATGTGCACAGGAAAATATAGTCGACTAGTAAAGGTGTGTGTGAGTTCTAGGCGTGAGTTCTCTAAGTAGACGCCTAGAAGTTGTGTGTAGCCCCAAGGATCTTTGATCCTTGTTAGATTGTAACCACTCTTAAGTTGATCGTCTAGAATTGGGGCTTGATGGAAACGTATGAATGAAAAACCTTGTTAAATAACATTATTGTTCTTTATATTCCGTTGTGCATATTAATGTTATTTGTAAAACATATCCTAGTTAGTCTAAACGATCTTCCCACACTTAGTTCACTACAACACTGCTCTTGTACTAAACTCTATAACACCCGCCAAAATGCTATATCGCACGAATACAACGAATGGGGTGCAACTTCATACACATGCACACGAGTCCCAGTAAACGATCAAAAGATACGTTTATAAAACAAAATTTCATTTATTAGAAAGATCAGAGTTACATAGGTCCCAATACCAACGTAGAAAGTTTATTTCTAAAAGTCACAACATGACTTGATTTTTCCAAAACATTTATTTAGTTTAAGATACTACTTCACTGAGGCATCGTCCCTGATATCCGCGTTCCGTCCCATCCAAGCCATCAATAGCAACTAACCTGAGATACATGCTTAAAAACATCAACAAAACGTTGAGTGAATTCATAGAGTTTACAATTAACACATAGAACGCATATTTTGGTTCCACAAAACATCAATAACATTGCTTTGTGAGTAAGCAAGTTATAACTTTTATGATTTCCAACTAAAGAGCCTGTGCGCCGAGACTTAACACATTCATCCCGTAGGACGAAATCATGACCATGAAGTATGCCACTTCCCCTAATACTAACCATAAAATGTCCGTTACAGGGGGCTCACCGTCGGATTTAGACCTCGGACAGGGTTGTCAAACCCAATAGATCTATTTAATGCATTAGCGTTCACCAACACATGGTAACTAATAGCCACACAGCAAAAAGGCATATACTCAGTAGTGAAGGAATCATATTCAAGTATCAAAAACAGTTTGCGTTCAATTTTACAAAACAAGCAATATATCCCCCTCGCGGAGTTAAAAACATTGAAAACTTTAAAAGCGAGGCTATGAACTCATCTTGATCAAAAGCCAAAGATCAAATTATAGGTGCTGAATTAAATGAATATCATATAATCAAATATTAAACGTAGCGGAAAAGCACCTATCAACGGATCCATAGAGTCATATGATCAATCGTAATAAAACAACAAGATTAATACCTTTGTAGCGTGATCGGTAGAGTCAACCGGTGACCTTCACCCTAACAAGAAACACCTTAATGAAACCAAGTGATCAATGGAGATCACCTCTATGATGTATCCACACTACACGTCCTTGTATACCAATTGATGCTAGTCTAAACCCCGTAACCTTGTGAAATGCTTTTGAATGAACAAGATTCAAAAGTTGGATCAAGAAAAATAAAACTCTGTATTATTCTTTTTGTTTGAGCCGTGTGTTTTTATAGAGGAAAAGAGGGAGAGATTATAGTAAATAGTTAATCATATTAATGAGAGAATATCTCATATTAATTTACCATAAAAACATTGATCTTATCCCTTCTTTTCTACACTACATGGCCAGCCACCCTATAAGGGTTTTGTGGGCTTTCCTAAACTTTTTAAGTCCAATAAATTAAGTACACTACTTAGTTATTAGAAGCCCAATATTGATCCTGAGTTACGTATGCTATTTATATACCGTAAATACAATAAACACGATATATAAATGGTACCTCAGTGTATATGTGTGTGACCCTATAGGCTCATATGTGTCCAGCCATATAATTATTTATCATGACATGAGCATATTCCAACAGCTCCCACTTGCGCATGTCATAATAATCAAGTAATTATACAAGCAAAGGTTAGCGTCTAGCAACACGCTAATACCCCCAGATACATATGAGGATAGTTTCTTAAACATCTCTTGTAAATGTGGTATAGTTAACAATCACTCCTTTAGTTATAGATACTATGTTGAACATCTAACATAGATCATTAGTCATTCTAATGTTTAACAATTTTGTTTCTCGATATAGACATTAACTAGATTACCAAATCAATCAAGTATCATCTTAATTATATTTGGGTTTGCCACATAAACAAACCTGCTCAAATCATTAAGAGGCCAATAGTAACGTACTCATAACATATGGAGAACTCAATCCTACTTTTGACTAACGGGTTTGTCATGTGTTTTTCATATCCCTCCCTGTAAATGCGCCTTTAGAGCAGCCTTCAACAGTTCACGTTAAACCATAACAAAGATTGAACATTCCACCACACGACAAAAACCTACTTGTGAGATTCAACAATTGATACACAATGAGTTTTTGGTGCTATCATCCATCAATAATTCAAATAAATGAATAGTGGACCAAAACATTCACATTTCCATAATTCCAATGATACTTCCCGTACATCAACTAATAATGGAACGATTTAAGCATAAATAAGTATTCATGGATAAAAAAATGCTAATACATAACACAGTTTGTATAAATGAAGATGATCATACCAGGTATATCAATTCATTGTTTAATACAACTGCTTAACGTTCCATTATCCAAATACTAAAAACAGATATACATGAGACTACTAGTAGGTCAAAGTTCAATGTTCCTAGCATGATAAACATGTTTGGTACAAGACATTGACTTTGTAAAAAGTACCAACTAAGTTGTCATCTGAGTGAACTTTGAGAATACTTGTTTCAAAACTCACAAGCAGTGAAGGTTTTGAATAATACGATGATTGTCATTTTGTATATGTGCGTTCAAGTGCTAATACTAACATCGCCATAACAAATTACATAGGTTGTTTGAAGCAAGCAAAACCACCTATATGAGACAGTCTTCTTAACAGCTTCCTAAACTGTAAAGTATTCTTATTCTTTAATGAATAGTGCAACAATGTTTTCAATCAATCATGTCTAGTCAATAGTATTATCATTTATGATGAAAATCCTGCTATGACTAGGATTGAGAATCATCTCAATCAAAATAAGCATTAGTGTATAAACTCAACACTAATCTCCTTATTAAAATCCGTAAACAATGAACATGTCTTTAGTCCTTCAAAGGCCTTTTAGAATGTTATTTCAATAGTAGTCTAATGACTTTCACTTAGTTACTATGGTTGTAGGTTCATCTTGCATTTATGCAAGTGCTACAATTAGTCTAATACATATCATGATATACATAATGAAAACTTTAGCTGAACCAAACATTTTCAAACATGTGTTTAACTCATCATGTGAGAAAGAACTTGCTGTCTACTCATGATGTGCCATGGTTATAGATAGACGTATTAATCGCGTATGTTTTATCATAGTACACGAGCACCCAAGTTACATATTTTATTTCTTATATTTATCGATAAAATAATATGCACAACTAAGGAAATTTAAAAAAATCTAGCTTAGGTAAAATATTATTTCCAATATGTTGACATATAAGATATAAGAAAGACTAAACATAATGCTCCGACTAGCTTTTAGGTGTACTCAGGAGATCTCTTTGTTTCAATCAAAATCATATTTTTTGATTTAAACTTAAGATTCCAGCTCCTAGATACATGCTCTAATCCACTTGGATCTTACAACTTGCACATTTTTTAAAGATAACTTGGATTCATAAACCCTTTTGATTACACAATGTCCTCACCAAGGTAATCATTCAAGAAGGATTTTTGACATCCAATTGCTATATTTCATATTCATAAAATCAATTATGGTAATTAATATCTTTATTCATTTAATGCTTGTAAGGAAAAGAAGCTTTAATCATAGTCAATTGCTTGAGTATAAGTAAAACCCTTTCACAAGGCGTGCGTTTAAATGTGTGTACATTTTTATCCGTATTAGTCTTCTCTAAGAAGAACCAATTTAGCTTCTCAGTCTTACCGATTGATGAAAGATCAATCAAATTCCAAAAATGATTTCCTTTCATGGACTATATCTCAACATTTATTATATCGTTAGCTAGTGCATTCAGAAGGTTGTGTAAGAAGAGACTTTCTCCAAAACAGATGCTCCCATTTACTTTGTGTAAGAGGAGACTTTCTCTAAATACGCAGCAAGTCAAGAAATAATAAAATTGTTCTTGTTTGGGATGTATAATGTAGGTTGACTGTTCTTGACTCTAGTTTGCTAATAACACGCTTAACGTGATCTCAACAAATTCAGAACTTCAGTTAAGACTTAATAGGAGTCTTCCCATTCCATAGCCTGATGGTGTCTTAGTTACCTTCTTGATTGGAACCATATTGAGTAAATATGTGGCTTTACTCAATTTTGTTAACCTTGATAATATTAGAGGTAGGGTAGTTAAAGTTATCAAAAATTGAACAATATCAATAGAGTTTAATTTTACACATCAGACATACCATAGCGATGTGGTATTCTATGAGTAATAGGATTGTGAGACAGTATCACAATTCCTAAGATAACCTAATACCCTTTAGCTTACATACTCGCCAATTTGTTCAAACATAATGGCACTAACAGTAATTTCAAGCCAATTGCATACTATAACGTAGAAGCCTCAAAGAAGTTCAAGGACTTTATGTACACGTCTTAACTAGAAGACATAACACGTTAATTGCTAACATTACATTATAAGTCTTTGAACATTTCAATGACTTTATGTACATGTCATAACAAGGAGACATGACAAGTCAATTGCTTACTTTATAAGTCTTAGAACAGTTCAAGGACTTTATGTTTATGTCTTTACAAGAAGTCACAAGCATATTAAATAAAGTATTATTGAATGCCGACTCTTGGCTTCAACTATCTTTCAAGTTAATTACATACTTCTTATTAATGTCTTTACAAGAAGACACAATCATATTGGCTAAACCTTTTAGTGAATACGATGAAGTAGTATTTATTATTTCTTAACACTAGTTCTAAGTAGGGCAACAAACATCAAGGTGTATAAGTCCTAGTAGAATATTAGCTTTATTACCATGCGCTTAAGAAAAACCATTAGTAATATTGTTATGTGTTGTACCTTGCACATTGTTAGGATTTCTCCCACTTATGCATGGCACAACATCAAGTATTTATACAAACAAATGGGCATATTATGAGCCAGGTTATGATCCTCAGACTAGTGGGTTATGAGTCCACTACGCTTCCGTTTGCTTGTATGAATAATATGGTAATGTCACAAATATGATATGATTTAAGTCAAACTTAAATCACATTTGTATGACAAGTATATCTAGAACTTTATTATTTAATAAGTAATCGTGCATAAACATTGTATAGATAACATTTCAAGCAGCGTCATCAGAAAAGCGACAAGTTATCTAATAGAATAATATGCAGTGATTCTTATAAAACTATGATGTTTCATATGTGAAAAGTAATGTATTATTTCAAGACCAGCTAGAAATAAAATAGGTCACTTATAAGGTGATAAGCTCATAGCTCCCACTGAATTTAGACAATATTACATGCGCATCTATATCAGTAGTAAAATGCATTGCACCTACTGGATAAGACAATATTAAATGTGTGTCTATACCAATGGAGTGCAAGTAGTAATTTGTTTGCTTTTTTTACTCTTTGAATATCTGCACATTATCTCTAATGTGAGCCTCACGGACTAGTAAACATGTACTTAGATATTCAAGGAAGTGCGTCAAGTTCTACTATATATATGATGGACTAGCCATCAATGCCATTCTTTAACTTAAAAGTGCATGCAATTTCTCCTTCTACATTACCTCAAGGGTGTGTAGAATCTTAGGAAAAATATAGAGTTAAGGAAAACTACTAGAAAACATGCTATTAATTTCTTTTTCTCTTTTGTGATTTATTGAGATTTTCATTTCTAATTATTAAAAATCATACCATGTCTTGACGCTTCAAGCTGTATCATTTTGGTGGCTAAAGAATACATGTTCTCTAGTCATCCAAATAAGATGTGCAACTGTACTTAAGCATTAGACTTTTTACAAGACAAATGAATTTCTCGAGTAAGTATGCTTTGAGTTTGATTAGGATTGGAAAATTCAAGTGTTCCTATTATAGCTTTATCATACAAGTAGAAAGGATAGGAATAGGTATTTTTCTTCCAAGGAAAGAAGACTTAGTTTGGCTTCCTCTAACAAGGAAAGGAAACAAACTTTTGTTTACGGTTTGTGTTGCATAAATATCATTAATAGAACTTACAAAGTTCATATTAGTATTTTTGATAATTATCCTTTTAAAATTAACTACCCTTGTTTATAATCTAAAATAATTAATTTTACGAAAGGCTAAGATCCTCATTGAGGTTCCACCATCACATCAGTTGATCTGCTAGCAATGATAGCTTCAATAGGTAGGTGACGTTCACCAATTGCAAAACCTGTGTAATTCTTATACCATATGGGACTCATGATATTTGTAACTGGAGAAACAATGTCAGACTGGCATGTTTACTTCCATCCTTGCCTCAAGCCAAGGTCTTACCTACTTAACTCGATTAAGTCATCCAATGCGAGAACATGTTAGAATATATCTAGGTCTCACACACAAAGAATAATCACCTTGGGTTACAATTCACCTACGTCTCACGTAGAGCAAAAGGTAATTACAAGTGATCTCAACCAATTGGATGACATGACTTAAATTTGACGGGTATTATTTTTGATAAATGCATGATCAAAAAGTGTGTACAAGGAAGCATGCATTCATCCTTTGTAGCACAAGTTAAAAACTATTTTTAACTTAAGTCTAATACTTGTTTTATATCTTTTATGTATGTCAAGTTGTTCATTTTCATGACTAATATATATAACCTAGGTGGAATAAGGGGTCGTTTGATAAAACATTATGATTCATTATTGAATGAAAATGGGTCACTTACAAGGTGATATAAGTTTAGGCTCCCACTGAATATCGGACAATCTTAACATGTGCGTCTATATCAGTAGTAAATTGCATTGCTCCCACTGGATAAGACAACATTAAATGTGTGTCTATCCCAATGAAGTACAAGTAGCAATTTATTTACCTTTCTACTCTTTGAATCACATTATCTCTAATGTGAGCCTCACGGACTAGTAAACATGTACTTAGATATTTAAGGAAGTGCGTCAAGTTCTACTATATAT
Source organism: Tanacetum coccineum (assembly GCA_026074375.1). Taxonomy (NCBI): domain Eukaryota; kingdom Viridiplantae; phylum Streptophyta; class Magnoliopsida; order Asterales; family Asteraceae; genus Tanacetum; species Tanacetum coccineum. Next base: position 102,619 of record BQNB010003143.1, on the reverse strand, counting down.
ATTATGGACTAGCCATCAATGCCATTCATTAACTTGAAAGTTTTGCATGCAATTCCTCCTTCTACATTACCTCAAGGGTGTGTAGAATCTTTGGAAAACTATCGAGTTAAGGAAAACTACTAGAAAACATGCTATTAATTTCCTTTTCTCTTCCGCGATTTATTGAGATTTCCCTTTCTAATTATTAAAACTCATACCATGTCTTGACGCTTCAAGATGTATCATTTTGGTGGCTATAGTATACATGTTCTCTAGTCATCCAAATAAGATGTGCAACCGTAGTTAAGTGTTAGACTTTTTACAAGACAAAACGATTTCTCGAGTAAGTATGCTTTGAGTTTGATTAGGAAAAAAACTATTTTTAACTTAAGTCTAATACTTGTTTTATATCTTTTATGTATGTCAAGTTGTTCATTTTCATGACTAATATATATAACCTAGGTGGAATAAGGGGTCGTTTGATAAAACATTATGATTCATTATTGAATGATTTAAAGGCTCTGAATGATATATGGTCTCTGAATGAAACTGATTCTGAATGAAATGTGTTGTTTGACAATTGTTTTGAATAAATACATTAAACGATCATACACTGTCATCATATTTTATTTAAGTAATCACTATGTTTCAATAGTTATATGATTAATTATAAATTATAAATATTAACTAATTAAAATCTATTGATATGTTTACTCACTCAGAGTCAATTTTTGGGTTAATATCATTTTGGTTTCAATGATTACATGTAATATTTTGTTTACTTAGGCAATAATCTACAATATTGATAAATAGTAGTAGTTATGAATAAACTTGCAAAAAGTAATATTTGGCGTGACATGGATGAAAAGGGATTGAAGATAATAAGATAAATGATAAATAAATACATATATCGAAGTTAGCAGATAAGATGTTCATTTCATTAAAACAAATAAACAATTAAATAATTATTTAAAGGTATCTTAAAAGAAGGCTAGACAACTACTGAATCATTTTGCATGTTTCTAGTGCTGCCCGATTCACCACCTAATAGAACGATTAAGAGAAGTAAAAAAAACTTATCAAACAACCAATGTCACTGACCGAATCAGGGTGAGGCCCATTAATTGGCTATCAAACAACCCCTAAATATTAGATTGAATAATACATCAATTAAATAACAATCATAACATTTATTTAATGTTATTTATATAAAAACAAGTGTTTATATTCAAATCATATTTAAACTTTAAACTAAATTAAAGATTTAGTTTCTAAAATTAGTTTGTGTTTTATTTTTAGTTTTATAAAAACATTTGCAAGTTATATACATTCCAAGCATATATAAAAGCAAACAAAACAAACATAACTATAAGTATTCAAAGCCTCAACCGATGAAAAACCTATGCTTAGTCTCGTGAACCATCATGAGAACCAGGAAGTCAACTAAGGGTTAACCACACAACCACAAGGAGGGCTTCCACTTGCTCCAAGAACCATCTTGAGCAAGTGAAACCCTTAATGAATATGATGTCCAAAAACTGCCATAAAATTTTAGCTGACTTGACGGGCCTGAAACTCCTAGAAGGATTCTTCCCCAATTTGAGCTCCACTTGAAGAAGTTGTAGCCTCATGAGTTTTGCATCTGCTCTTAAAAATTTAGCCTCTAACTCCTTATAGAACTCCTGGAATTCCATTTTTAGTGTAAGTCACTCCAGCACCTCCGAATTTGACTTTATGCCTTTAACTCTTGCGCCATTCGAATCCAAACAACAGTTACAATAATTTGATAATTGAATACATTTATCCTATCATTTAACTACTGTAAAATGCCCAAACAATGGCTACAATGAAAATTAAAACCATACAAAAAGAAGCTGAAACAATGACAAAACCCAAAACTGAAATTAAATGTAATATCAAGCGAATCAAGTCACAAGTGGTCAAGGTTTTCATCGGCTTTGCATACGAAACATGATAATACCATAATATCATGTATTACAAGGTGTTTTCTAATTCCATGGCCAAACATGCATGTATTTTCCATGGAAGCAAAATAATTAAGAGGAAATAAATTGTTAGCCAACGAATCGAAGAAATAAATTAACTAGAATTAAAACCCCGATTTGTACGTGTAACCAATGGCTTAAGGATCAATTAGTACTGTATTAAAGACCTTATAAAAACCATATTATTTTAGAAAATAATGCCCAAAGGGCTGATTTAAAACCAATTCAAGAATCGTTCCAAAACACGCGATTTAGGCCCTTTTACACCTATCCGATAACAAAACCAATTAAAATATGCATAACAAATGGCTATGGGATCAAAAATCATGGATCATAAGACCCTATATGGGTTGAATTAATTTCAAAAAATAGGCCCTAGGGGCTGTTTTAAAATTATCCTTTGAATCTATCAAAAACACGCGTTTTTAGCCATTTTTACGCATACAAGATGATCATATGACATCATATGATGGCTCTGATACCACTATAGGTGCAGAATTAAAAGATTATCATATTAACAAATATTAAACATAGCAGAACAAGCACCTATTAATGGATCCATAGAGTCATATGATCAATCAAAGTTAAAACAAGAAAAGTAATACCTTTGTAGCGTGATCGATAGAATCAAATGGTGACCTTCACCTTAACACAACACTTCCAATGAAACCAAGTGATCAATGGAGATCAACTCTATGATGTACTCACACTACACTTCCTTGTATACCAAATAGATGTTATTCTTAACCCCGTAGCCTTTTAAAACCCCTTTGAATGAACAAGATTCAAAAGTTAGATCAAGAAAAACAAAAACACATCTATTGTATGTGTTTGTGTGTCGTGTTATATAAAGAGAAAAGAGGAAAAGATTTATGGTAAATTTGTAATCAAATTAATGAAAGAATATCTCATATTTATTTACCATAAAAACTTGATCTTATCCTTCTTTTCCTCCTCTATAGGTCGGCCACCCTTATGGGTGTTATTGGGCTTTCTTAAACTTTTCAAATCCAATAAATATAGTACACTACTTATTTATTATAAGCCCAATATTAATCCCGAGTTACGTAGATTATTTATATACCGTAACTACAATAAACACGATATATAAAATTGTACCTCAGTGTATATGTGTACGACCTCATAGGCTCACATGTGTCTAGCCATATAATTAGTTACTATGACACGAGCATACTCCAACAATGCACAACCCTCCCTAGCTACTCAAGGTCTCTCAAAAGACTCTTGTTTCATTTCTCACAGAGATAAACACATTTTTATCGACTTTCTCACTTCGAGTTAGTTAATATTGAAAAGGTGGCAGTCTGCTCCAGCCTCCGATTACTAAAACCAAAATGCACTATTGAGTCTAGAGCCATAAAGAGATCATTCATAAATATCACTAGGACACTAATCCAAAATATACTTGTTTTTCATACACTGTGAAAATAAGAAATATCTTAAGAGTCGTACGCATTATCCTAGTGATATTGCCAGAACATCAGAGTGATACTTAAGTATTCACAATAACAATGGAAATCATTTCAGATCCAGCATTAAACAAGCTCTGCGGTAGGTGACTTGTGAGATCCTATATAGATCAAACTTGTGACACTGGATATTGATTTGGTCCAGACTATGAATTGACGATTGACGAAATTTGAAATGCATAAAACTCTTGATGTGTTGCAAAACCACTTTAGCAAGTGACACATCGATTGATTTTCAAATTAATTTTGATTCAATAGGTAAGATAATAACTCACTGGTTCACTCATACAGTGTTGACTGCTTTGAGACGCTCCGGTAATGTGAACGACTAGTGCAGCTGCAAAACCCTGTCAAAGAGACTCTTTTGAATTCTACCTAATTACAGGCAATATTTATACTCAATAACAGGGAACCCTGGTTATTTAATCCATATTCGATGAAATGACAAAGACACTCTCATCCATATCTGTTGATTATCACTAACCTAAACCTGCAGGTATTCCCGATGGTGGCAGCAGCTAGTCCAAGACGAGTCAGATTCATAGCCACATGCTCATACCCGACCGACATATATAAAGACATAATGAAAGCTCAAGTACATGTTTTAAAAGACTTCCGCTACTCTGATACTGCACGTCTTCCTTGAAGTTACGAAGTGTTAAAGTTAAAGAATTTCAAGAAAGATGATTATACAAGCTTTCAAGATAAAGAAAGTATGAGCATGTTGGTCCGAAAGTCACAAGATCACAAGAAGGTAAAAGATTACAAGATGATGAAAAGAGATGATGTATGGCTGATGATCTCAAGAAACTCAAGATCACATATAAGTCAAGCTAAAGGAACAAGCTCAAGCCTAAAGTCAAAAGATCACTACACATATCACAAGATAAAGATTAAGGAATCAAGACTACGAGCAAGATTGAAGACATTCTTAGAATGCTGAGCTTAAGATTTTGTAAAATGGAATGACCCCCCTTAGGGGGAGATTGTTAGAAATCAAGAAAAGTCTCGGTCACTCCTAAATATGTAACTCGTAGGTCTTAGATAATATTTGGAACTTATGTAAGCTAACTAGGCCAAGCCGCCCATGGGTGGCCGGCCATGTAACTCACATAAATACCCTCTCCATGCCTTGGAGAGGCTGTTGGCTCATTTCATAATATCACATAATCTCTTTTTTTCTCTCTCTAGAAGTGTCCAACCATCTTTCTCTCTCTATTATTTCTTACTTGTATTATGTGTGTGATTAGATAACGAGTATTCTACATAAAGTTAGCATCATACAAGCATACAAGAAGTCGAAGCCTCAAGTTCATTGAAGCTTTTCCTCATACTTCTAGATCCGAATTACTTGTATATTCAGTAGCATTTGTCATTGTATTGTACATTGTTGTGTTGTTAAAGATCATTGAGATCTAGATTGATTCTACCTCGAATTAGAACTCGGTATTTAGCTTAGTACGAGATAAAGTGTAAGCGTTGTTTGGTTGGTTCCACCACGAACTAAAACTCGTTAGTTAGCTTAGTACCGGAAAAAGTGTAAGCAGCGTTATGAAGGTTTCTCCACCGGTGAAGGAGTTTGTTGACATAAACATTGAAACGTGAAAAGAATAAACATTTGAAACTCAGTTCCTCGAGTTGCTACTCGAGGATGGAGATGGCGTAGAAAAAGTATTCTCATATAAGAGTTGAAACCATCGTTTGATATTTTCCATTCCTAATTTAATAGTCTAGTATATATATAATATAGTAAATATATATCAATATAATTAATATATATATATAATATATATCTTACATAATAGTATAACTAGAAACAAACGATAAAAAATAGCCGATCTCATGCAACTTAAATGCCACATAATCACCAAAGAATGCCACCTCACCCATAATTTATTCCACGTCACTACCTTTTAAAGACACCTAAGCATTTATTTATCCACGTATGCATGAGTGAAATACTGCAAATAAATTCGTAAGCAAATGTTTAAAAATGTAGTTGCCAAGGTTTAAACTCGGGTTGCTAATAAACCCAGGATATAACGAACTCAACCACTAAGAGCATTTCACAAACATTTGATAAAACTTTGCAAAACACCAGAATATCATGAAATGCAAACTTATTTTATGTAATTTTGAATTCAAACCAAAATAATTACTTCAAGGGAAAGAATTCGGCACATTCAAAATAGAAATCAGTTCCAAAAATAACGCATATCAATTCCACAAATCACGTCCTGGTTTTATGAGAGGATACTGAATCACGCCTAAAATCACTGTCATCTCCACACTACAATTGAAATTGAGTATTATTCAAACAGTAAACCAAACCAACCAGAACTATATTCATACAAGTTCGTATCCTAAGCAACAAACCCATCAACTACTAATTTAAATTAATCAAAATATGCTAAAGTGACTGCACAATCAGGTTCGGTCTAATTCAAAATTTTCAATATGTTTTGTATTCATTAATTAATGCTTTAATCCCCAAGTATGTTGAATTTCTAACTCTAATTCGATTTAATTGATACATGTGGTTTATTAAACCTTGAAATATGTTTTGTAATAGTTTTTAATCAAATTAAAATCACAAGATATCATCAATTAAGGTTGAAGCTTTTATGGAAGGAAATTGCGGGTGACATTGAATTCTTCAGGTATGACTATTGTCTAGTTTATGGTACTATGCTCCTGTAATATTATTAGAGTTAGTTGTAAATGAGCCAGACTTTACAAGACTCTAGAACTAGGATGACTTCTACCACTAGCTATATTGCTATAGCTAATAACCTTTAGTTGTTACTACAGTTTTATTGTGTTGTGTTTGTCACGTAAACTTACAATTTACATTCTATACCCATTTGCAACCTATTTCCCCAGTATTTTAGCAATTCTGTTACTATGATACATGTTTGAGTTAATATAAGATCCTCAATTTCTTATTCCTTTGCCATGATCCAGTTAAACTCTTCAATGTTGAGCGTTGACTGTGATTTTTTATGCTAGAATTAATGTCAGAAGGGAATGGCTCATTCCACAAAAATGAGAACTTATTGTTTGGCTATAAAGTTACAACTGAATTCAATGAGTTGAACATTTTTATATGTTACTTGAGATTCTGAATTTCAGATGAATAACTATAGATAATTGAGCTTATACTTTCTCATTTTGTTTCATGTATTCCATTTACGAGCCTTTCTCCTAAAACTAATATAATTCAATGGTCAACTTATCATTGTAATCTTCTAGGTATCACGATCTTGAATTTGTGAATGACCGTCATCGACATCGTTACGAGGTTAGTCATACTCTGATTAGTGTAAAAGTGGAGTTTCAAGCACTTCTTATGCTCTTTTAAATAACTTGATTAAAATCCAGACATCCCTTGGGGGGCTGATTTTGCTGGCACTCAGTTTTGTTGCAAAGTAAAACCATCATCTGATGGATGGTCAGGTATGACTCAAATTCTCTTTTTGTACAACAGCTTTATTTACTTTACTCAATTGACTGAATCGGATTCACCATACCCAAAAAATCATATAATCACTATCAAAATGTGATGTCTGACACCCTAACTAATTTTTTTTGCAAAATATTAAGAACTTAAAACAGTTATCGTTTAATGACTGTTTTACCGAATATAATTTTTGTAAAATATAAAAAATTAGTTATCGTTAAAAATATGAAGATACATTTGAAAATATAAATTCTAATCTATGTATTGTGTTTCTATATAAGCAATTTGGGATTGGTTATTGATACCAAAGTTTAGTAAATAATGTACATTGGCAGGAACTGGAAGCATCATGTAGGTTGGAACTTATGTGGTGGTTCCCACAATCGGTTTCATAGTTTCTTTGACTTTGTTAAATGTCTTTTAAATCAGCCCGTATGGTGTATTATACTGTTGGTATAAAGGGATTCTATTACTGATATGCATGGATGCAAGCGTTGTTATATTCGGGAGTCTTTTCATGGCATTTATGGGATAGAAAAACTTCATTGAAGGAAATAGCTTACGATGAAAAAAATATTGATGACGTACAGTGTAACGATTCAACAACTCACAAGGGTTCATCAGATGAAAGTTTTGTCAAGAGCATAAAGTATGTTCAAAAGCCAGATATGAAAGGTATGTCTAAGGCATCCATCTGACCCGTTACCTTTGAACTGTCATTTTTTTCATTTTACCCGTTTTACCCTTTAAAGATAATACATTACCTGAATTGATCCAGACATAAGTAAACGAGTCTAGTTAGTCATACATATCTAACTTTGATGATTTTATAGAAATATTTGGGGCCATTACTA
>BQNB010003143.1:10034-90419 GCA_026074375.1 Tanacetum coccineum | reverse complement strand
ATCTAATCCTTATACTAACTACGAGCTAAGACTTGTTACAACTTTGGAAGTGACCGACACTTTTCGTGTTTCCAACAGTCAATGAAAGTCAAACAGAAGACTTCAGCTTGTTTTTACCTTTTTCTTTGTATAAATAGGGCTAGTGAGCCATGTAAGAAGGTGTGTAATTTTTATAGTGTAATTTTTAGGGTGTAATTTTTATAGTGTAATTTTTAGGGTGTAATTTTTATAGTGTAATTTTTAGTTTTTAATATAAAAAAAAACTTTTTCCTTTCTGCAATTTGTAAAAGTTCCAAGTTTAATGAAATTTCAGTTTGTTTTGCAATTCGTGTTCCAAGTTTACATTACCTTAAGTTTGTTTTAAAGCTACTCATAAGCTCTGAAGAGTCTCTAAGCTCTTTATTTGAGCTAAATAAGTGTTAACTAAGTTTAAATTCTGCAAACCAGTTTAATAACCTGAATTACCTTTGCATTTGAATTGTGGAAAGCATTTTGGAAGTTGGTTGTAATGGAAAACCAAATGGACTCATACCCTAGCTTATTAATAAGCTAGGGAGCTTATAGCTGCCCTTTTGGGTTCCTCTTGTTTAGCTAGAGGTTCATTGTAAGTCTCTTATTTAATTCTTGCACTTTTCTTTAAGGTTACTGTAGCATTGCTTATTATTGTTTATTTCTGTCTTATCTTGCTTAATAGTGTTAATATATGCTTAATTTTCATTGGTTTAAGCTTTTGTATCATTTATTTATACTTGTTCTTTTAATATGTCATTTTTAGCTAAAATTGCCTTTTGCTTATTCAGCTTATCTAAGTGCTTAATTTCTGTTGAAAATGGTTCATTAGTGCTTAATATGTTCATATAATCATTTGTCTTTAAAAGCTTTGGCCTAAATCTCTTAAAATTAGTTTTAAAAATGGATTTCATAATCTTAAAGGGGTGTTTGGGTCAAGGCTGAAAATGGGTCATTTTGGCTCTTGAATGGGTTGTGGTCATTTGATAAATTTCATTTAGCTATATTTAGGTCTTATAAGCTGTTTAATCAAGTTTTTATTTGTTGAATTTCAATTTCCAAGTTTATATTAGCTTATTTGTGAACCTGTTGAATTTTGCTTAAGTAGAAGTGCTTATTTTTGAGTTTTAGCTTAAAGTAGATATTAAGCTTTGTTTGCATATTAATTTTAAGTGTTTATATGCATTGGGTAAGTGTTGTTGTAATGTGCAAATGTGTTTTAAAGTTTAAATTAGAATCTGCATGAGAGTTAAAAAAGGGATAATTAGCTTTTTCATAAGCTCATTCTGGCTTATTTAGTGTTTCAAAATATCTTTTGAGTCTTAATTATTGTTCATTGAGCTTAAATCTCAATCTGTTTTTAGCTTATATCATCATAAGAATCCAATTGCTTGCTCATTTTTTAAGCTCAAAAGTGCTTATTTTCAGTAAAATCAAAAAAATAGTAGTTTAGTCATTTGTGCTTATTGTGCTTATTCCAATGGCTTATTTAAAAAAGTGAATAGGTGGGCTTAATAAGGACTCATTAGTGAGCTTATTTCCAAAAGCACACTTTTCAGTTTGGCTTATTTAGGATTTTAGCTTATTTTCATTTTGGCTTATTTTAGAAAAAGTTAGAGTTTACTATATTTTGATGCAAATTGAGTTGAGTTAAGTTGTTTTTGGTTGAAAAAGCTTTTTGGAATCAGATTAAGCAACATATAAGCTTTCCAAAACATCTTTCCTTTTTCATTTTGGTTTAATTTTGAGCTTTTTACAGCTTATTTACTAAAAGTAAGTCCAAACCTTAACTTTCTGCAATCAGCAGCTTATGTCTTGTGGCTATTTGGGGCTTATTGAGTGCTTATTTTTATAAGGGCCTTTATTAAAGTTGCTTTAAAACATGTCCCGGACAACTTTCGTGTTTTGAGTTTTGGCTAAAAACGATATTTTAAAATCAACTTCTCAACTCAGCAGCTCTTTTGGCTTATGGGGCCTTATTGAGTGCTTTATTTTTAATAAGGTGCCATTATTAAAGTTAGAGGTGGGGGGGGTTTGAGTGTTATATGGCTTCAAATAAAAACTAAGTCCCGAGACAACATTCGGGTGTTTTGAGTTTTGGCTAAAAACAGATTTTATTGAAAATCAGACCGTTTTGGAGCTCGTTTCTGCTGTAGAGCCTCGTTTCGCTGGTAGAAAAGCCTCGTTTCTGCTGATAGTAATGACCGTTTTCTGCTGGTAGTGCATCAATCCCTGCTGGTAGTTGGGTTAGAAATTTTGCATAATTTAGTTTTTCCCCTCATTTTCCATGCCGTAGTTTAGGTTTTGTTCTATAGATTGTAATTTAGGTTTTTCTATACCTAATTTTGCCTTCCGTAGTTTTTAGGACTTATAATCAATCAAAATCATTCTCACATAATACTCAATCAAACCAAGATCAAAATTCAATTGCCAGCCGTCTTGGGAACATACGACACGTGAATCATACTCCGGAATCTATTTTTATCATTTGATTCTCTATATATTTTATTTCTAGGCAGGGTCTTGATTTTTTTTTATTATTACCTGTTCCATAGAAGGGTGAAGATTTTGGAATTGCCTAGATATTTTATAGAATCTATAATGTTAGAAATTCATGCTTTTCCTAGGTCAAAAACGGATAATACCTACTCGCCGACTATTTTAATATTTCGTTAAGGCAACACATAAGTAAGGTAGTATGAAAACTATTACAAGGCCCATAAAGTATATAAATGCATGTGAAGTCTCTCCCTTAAGAAGGGACCAACTCAAATAATGGGGTAAGTTTATATGAAGAACTGTTACCGAATGGTATCCTTTCTAACGCACTCAACGTTCCCTAAACACGTTTAACACAGCGATACAGAGAAAAGCTGTTTTCTAAAGCCTACCGCGCACATTCATCAACAAGAAGCAACAACAAAATGAATCTACAACCTAAGTTTTATGCAATCACTGATAAATACAGATGAGGGTTTAGCCTCGCATGTATAAAAAACAAGAGAAGAAAAATCAATCAAACAACACATAGACATATGAATGATTCATGGATGAAACAGAACCTTCACTTGATTTAAAACATGATTCAATTTAGGAAACAAAAGGTATTTGAGGCCTAAAAAAACGACCTATAAAGCTACTAAAATGACTAGGGTTCGTCTCCCTAGGTTTATACAATATTATCCTAAAGTTACACACCTAAAACCCTAAAAACGGCTTTATATTTATAGAGATATTAATGTGTGCTAAAAATACACATCCTTATAACCTTATAAAACACTATAAATCTGAACTAAAAATACTAAAATATGATAATTAATCTTCAAATAGTTGTTTGTGTATTTTTCTATGTCTTACAATGTAACTAAGGCTTGAAAACAAGCAAAAACAGGAAGTATCAGACTCGATTGATCAAGTTTAATTATTAATCCAAGCCAGACAAAGCCCAAAATTATTTCCAATCTCCTCATGTGACCTTCCACAATCTTCTCTTTCGCAAACAACAACGGACACGTGGCTCTCTCTTTTTAAACCCTCAAATGGTTCAACATAGACAAACACGGTGTGGAATGAATTGAGAATAAAAAAACGCGTTTTTTCTTTGCTGCATGGCCACGTGGCAAACACACAGATGATACTGAGGATCCAGCTGATATTTTTTCAGGCATTTGAAAGGCGGTTACTAGGAAGAGAGTAATTTAATGCCAATCATTGGTCTACCTTCCACGAAGCTTCGCATGACCCCCTCACCCAACCAACAAAATACAAATCTACCCTTGTTTTTTTGGCAATGCTTGGAATGACTCAATAACAGGAACGAATTACCCTCACTTGTCAACACTTTTTGGCTTATAAATTAAACGCACACAACATTCTATATATTAGTTTTAGTAAAAAATATTGTAGTGTAGATTTAGGAGTAGGAGTAGAAATAGTGTAAGCTTATTTAGGATAATTGTAAAAGCTCTTTATACCTTATCAAGCTTATTTGTAAATCACTCTATTAGCTTATTAATGAAGATAGTTTGTGGACTGAAAGTGACTTAGCTTATTAATTTTCTAATCCTCTATTTTCTTTTTCTTTTCTTTTTACCTTACAGGTTTTAGCATATTGCTTAATAGCTTATTATTCATAATCAACTAAGCTTCTATAGCTTATTTGAATTGATTTTAAGCTTATATATTTTCGAAATAAGCACTTGGCTTATTTTTGGATCTACTTCTCATATAGCTTTCGAATAAGCTTATTAAGGGCTTATTCGATTAGCTTATTTTGATAGCTTATTAGCTTATTAGATTTAGATTTTTAAAAATAGATCTAGTGTTTTAAAAATAGCTTATTTGTTTAGATCTCTTAGCTTTTAGAGTTTAGCTTTTCTATTTCGAAATACTTAATATTTTAAAATTAAAGTTTTTAGCTTATAGCTTATTCATATAGCTTATTTGTCTTAACCTTTTGCTTGTCTTATTGTTGATGAAAACTCATTCCACCTCTTTGGCATGGAGCTTAAGGGTTTTTTAAGCTTATTTCTTATATAAAGTTTTAAGCTTTTTAAGTATTCATCTAGCTAATTAGTGAATAAAGTTCATACCTTTACTAGCTAATTAGTTATTTAAGTATTAAGCTTTAGATTTTAAATAAGTTTATTAGACCGGGTGGTTTTTCATTCAATTCGGTTCATCATTCAGTTATATCCTCTTTCCCTTTTCAATACTAGTAGTTTAGAATTATTTAGCTTAAAATGTTTATGTTTGATATTATGATTGTTGCTAGCTTAATTGTTATGATTAGTGAGTAGTTTATTAGTGCTTGCTAAGTGTTTTGTGGATTGTAAAAAGGTTTGTTAATTAATAATCTTCGATTATTTAGATTTGTAGTTTGAATGTTTTAAAGGGCCAAATCCGGAAAAATAGTCAAACGACACATCTAGTAATTAATATCTTTTTAAGAGATTTTTATCAAAATAAACCAACGTTTTGAGATAATTATCTTTTCTAAGGAAGTTAATTCGTTAAGTAAAACCTTAATTCACACTTGAGGAACTTTTCACGTCACTTAGCAAGCATATCTTTTTATATAGTTCTTTCCATTTAACTGTCTAGCTTATTTGTTATTTAGTATAATCTAGTTTAGTAGTTTTTAAAATTTAGTGTTAAATCAAAAACCAAAATTAAAAGATATTCAAGCATTAAATTGGAAACATTTTCGTGGATTTCAAATTCATCTCTCGTTGGGACACGACATCCGGAAGATAATTACTTGTCCTCAAGTAATTTTTATATCTATACGGGATACTTTCTATAATATTACTATTTAATATTTAGGATATATTTTATATATACTATTTTATCAAATCAGTTTTTGGCGCCACTGTCGGGGAGAGGTGTACGATCTACACGTGGTGTTTGAAGTTAGTGCCTTGAAGATTCTTTCTTCGGAAAGTTTATTTTCGTACCCATTAAAAATATAAAAATCCAAATTTATTTTTATTTTTATTATCTTTATAAAAATCTAAAAAATATTCTCCTTTATCTTCTTATTTCATTTAATTCTTATCTTCTTTACCCTCTGATCCGTTTGATTCTTCGACATGTCTTCATATAACCATTTTGATTGCTCGTGGTGTGGATGTCTGTTTAATGGTGGAAACTGTCCTGGCTGTAGCAGTGTATGTAACATCCGGCAATTTTCGAAATTCTAAATGACTATTTTAAACTTTGACTTTCCAGGTCCGATCTTACTTTTTGACTTATGATCTTTTACCGTCACATAAAAACGATTACCGCGTAACTGGTAAAATTTTCGGAGAAAATTTTAAACAATAAATCATATTTATTATTACATCTCTCAAGGGAAAGTTATTTTTAACTTATTTGATTCGAAAACGAAAAAGGATATACTCCCTCCGTCCCTAAATAAATGTCCACTATTGACTTTCGAAGTCATTCTTCGTCAACTTTGACTTTAAATTATTTTGTTTGTGTTATATAATACTTGATGAAAATTATATCCATGAAAATACACTGAAAACTCAATTCATTCATATATTTTGCATCAAGTATTATATAACACAATCAAAATAATTTAAGGTCAAAGTTGAAGATGAATGACTTCAAAAGTCAACAGTGGACACTTATTTAAGGACGGAGTGAGTATATAAATTCATAGCTGATTTATCAAAAACGATCATCTAAATCACGTTTTCACGACTCAGACTCTAAAGCAATTTGATGTGAAATAATATTCCTGACAACTTTTTAGTTTTGACCGAGACCCAAAAACAGTCAGAAGGTGACTGAAATGCCCTCGCAAGATTTTAGAAACACAAAAATAATTAAATTGTTTTTTTTATTTATCAGTATTTATTTAATAAAAATATTAAATAAATCAGTCATCATTTTAATTAAAAGCGTTGTTGATAACGCGAATACTCGAGCTTAAATCCATTTTTGTTTCGGACGAGGCGTAACCGGGTCACCAAATGAATAACAAATATTTTATTAAATGTTATAAAATATTTATGAAATATTATCAAGCGAATACTCATTTTTATCAGAAAAATTGTTTGGAAAACAATGGCGCAAGTTTCGTATTTTAATTCCTCCGTTAAGTACCTCAAACGAGTCCCGAACCAATAATTAACAAAAGTTACACGTTAGGTCCCTGTGAAATATTTACAAAATTTACCCCTAACTATTATATACTTTTCATTTCATATTAAAAGTTTTATATATAAATATAAAACTTATTTTCATTTTTATTCCCATCTCTCAAACATACACACACACATAAATACTTATACACTCATCTCCCTCATCTCTCTCCCTTCTCTCCCATTATATCCGGCCGGCCACGGTCACCACCGCCGGAAAACTTTTCCGGCGACTCTTTCCGGCGAACTCCAAATATACTCCTCATCAATGGATCTATCCGATCCCCCATGTCACTTTCCCCCACTCGCGACTCCCCACCACCACTGCCACCGCCACCCCGCTGCCACCCCACGACAGCCCACACCCATCACCACACCACAACCATCATCACCTCTATCTTCACCGCGGCTCAGCCCCGAAGGGGTGTTTTCTTCGGTGGTTTAACAGACCACCACTAAGCGTGTGGTTTCGTACAAACAGCCTATGGGTGCGTCGGGTTGGCTGTGTAAACGCACGAGAGTGCGTTTGGTTTTCATTACCGCACCACATAGGGTGCGTTTGTTGTTCGGTGTAAACACCAAGAAAAAGGATGCGTTGGGTTGTTATAAACAACACCCCAATTGCGTTTTGGTTTTTGCACCGAAAGGATGCGTTGGGTTTTAAACAAACCCAACAGGGTGCGTTCGGTTTGTTATTCGTCACCAGTGGGATGCGTTTGGTTGTTGACAGCACCGCGAAGGGTGCGTTTTGTTTCGGGTTAGACCCACATAGGGTGCGTTTGGGTCTGAGGTCACCAACAAGGGTGCGTTTGGGGTTAACATAAACAACAGCTTAGGGTAGCGGTTGGTACAGATTAGGGTAGCGTTTGGATGTGCAGAAAACGTATAGGGTGTTTGGTTTAGGGTTAACAACAAAAGAGGGTGCGTTGGTTTGTGTTATAACATAGGCATCGGGTGCGTTTGGCATTGTCTCACAGATTGGGAGCGTTTGGTTTGATGTTGGCAGCCGAAAGGGGGCGGCAGCCGCCACCATGGGGTACGTTTGGTGGGCTGCCGCCGCTATAGGGGTACGTTTGGCTGGGACAGCCACCCAAGGGGTGTTTGGTTTGTTGTTTCGCGGGACGGGAGTGTTTGGTTTTGGGTTTAACACCCAAAGTGCGTTTGGTTGCGGGTTTAGCAGCAAGAGGCTGCGTTTGGTTAGTTTTTATAGAAATGGGTGCGATTGGTTTAGTATAAACCCAAAGAGGGTGCGTCTGGCTGTTGGACAGCCAAAGGGTGCGGTTGGCTTAACGAGATAACAAAAAGGGTGGGTTCATATTAAGCGACAAATAAAAATTTCCTAAGGTTTTATAAATATTAACCCGGATAAGTAATGGTGGTTTAAAATGGTTAAATAAGTGTAATGTTTATTAATTTGTTTTGTAGATATAAATATATATGTTTATATATTTAAGACACATAGATATTTTGCGACATGCGGTTTGTTGAAAAGTGGAAAAGAAAACATTTGGTTTTATAAATATGGGAATCGTTTCTATAAACGGAATAGACATGATGAAATTTATATAATTTTGTATATATATATGATTCACTAAAACTCTATTATTTTAGAGACCCGATAAAAGGGGCTAAGTTATATTTTAAAGACATATTAAATTATAACGGTATAATAACCCGACAACGAACGAAAACTATACGTTTACAATTAAAACAACAATTTTAGCTACGATCCGTCAGTGAGACGAAAGATTTATTTATAAAATATTATTTTATAAATTCCTGACTAGAAGATAAGATCATAACTTTTGTAACCTTAAAACATCGTTTACATCTATACGAGAACTTTTTATTTATTTAGTTGGTTTTCTTTGTTATATAATTCACGATTTAAATTATATAATTGTTCTTTTTTTATATGTAATATATACGGAATATATTACATACTTTGCGTTTACTTTATGATTTATTGTATTTAACCAACCACCAAACCATTACAACATCAAATCTAAATAATTTTATCAACGTGTCGCGTTGATGTACTCATCCATCGGGAAAACCCAGACGCATTATCCTAGGCTAGTGAGACTTAGCAGTTAAGTTAAGCTGCAACTTCTTGGTCGAGCCGTTCCAATTTCCGTTTCGTCTTGTACTCAATGTGTACATTCCCGCCAATCGTTCTTCATCATCGATGTGAGTTTATAGCCCCTCTTTCACTTGTTTTACATGTACTTTACAAATCTCGGGGGAGAATACATGCTCAATATAACTTGTTTACATATTTGTTCTACTTTGATATTATATCAACTCTTTTCTACTTATTGGATTTAAGTACTCAAAACTATTTACGAATACACAGTTAATTTTATATTTGGAAACAAGAGTTTTTCTTTATCAACTCCTTTACGTGATTGCCTAGTAACATAACCAACCATTGCCCATTATCATAGACTGTTAAATTCTTGACCGCGGAGGAACCGTTGAAGGAAGCGCGATTGTAAAATAGATGCTATTTGGGATTACATCCCTGTCTCGGGTGATATCGCTCAACTAGTTTCGACTGTACTGAAACAACGAATGCATACTGTCGGAACAGTAGATGATTTACGGTTTGAACATCTACACCGGGCCTTTATTTGCAATAAATTGCATACCCACAAAAAAGTAGTATTTTTTATGATGTCGAGCTTAAGTGGTCCAGAGCTTATTCGCAACAGTAGATATTATTTATGTGGTACTGTATTTGTTATAGTAGACCCATACATTTTGAAAAATCAACGATCTCACTGTCCCTACTACTTATTGAACAATTCAAGTTTCTGAACACATTTCATTCTATTGCGCGCAGCAATAAACCCTAAACTCTTTTGGTTCTACATTTACACTTACACTTTTGGCCATTATTATAAGGATGTAGAAATAATCATACATGATATATAAATGCTAGATTCCAACAATTACAATTAACTTACAAAACATTATGAACTCAACCAACTTTAATGTTGACCACTTTAAGCATGTTTTGTCTCAGGTGAATTAGATGCTTGGATTATTTGATGTGCATCAGAGTCTTTACATTCAAGTTTTTCATGGTGATGCAATTATGGGACAACTATAATTTTGATATCAAAAATCAACGAGATTGTTTACAAACGACACATTTAGAGGTCTTCTCTTTTACCTAGCACTGTTATTATAAATAACGCCCTTAACATATTTCCGCTGTCGACCACATTTTGTGGTGTTTACAGAATGGTAACAGTGCCAAGGTTATAGAGAACTAGGTTCATATATTTAACACCTAGACAATAACCGTTTTCACAAACATTGCATCACTCAACATTTCAAAGTGCATACACTCTACTATGCTTATGTGCCTTACGTTACGTGCTGCATTAAAGTACTTAGTGACATACAAAATAATGTAATATATACTGCTTACATCTTTTGCGTATATCGCACGTTTATTTATCATAAGAATTTTATTTATATAAAAACCAAGAGCATATTCTAAGACATTTTGAGTTGCACAAGGTCTCAATTACCTCAGACCTTGTGATTATACAATTTCTCACCTTATTCTTGACCTTGTGAGGTTGCACAATGGTCTCATTTCGTTCTCAGACATTGTGAGTTAAACAATGGTCTCTAAGGATATTATTTTTCTCATAGCTTATACTATATTGTATTAACCGAAGACCGTCACAATTTTTTGTTTACATGGAATTATGTATGAATCAAAGTAAATAATTTAAACCAAGTCCTATGTATGGCGGGACTTGTAATATTAGGATTGATATGATAATTGCTAGGTTAACACAGCCCGTCACAGTTCTTATACATAGGATTATGTATAAACAAAGTATTACAAGTCTTATATGGGCGGGACTTTGTAAAGGAGATTATATGATAATTGCTATGTAACTCGTTCGCAAAGGACTTTTACCTTTGTTACTCTATACCGATACTCGATAACGAAGCTTGAAAACTATGTGATTTTTACCCCCGACTGTTTACTCCTCCTCTCCGAAGACAAATTTTAATACTCGTTCCATACTCAATTAGAGCAACGGCACGTTATGTCATTCACCATCTTAAAACTTTAGTGTGTACGACGCATTTAGCATCAGAAATTATTAAGTAGGATGATTTATAATATATTTATTTGAAAGGATTGAGACGCCTCTTCGTTTAAATAAATAAATTATAAATCACCGAACCATAAGTTTATCATTTCTTACTTACATAAATTTGGACGCTTCTTTATGTAAATAAGAAATTATAAATGAGTGGGCTTAATGGTATCCGATATGAACTCGAGTATTAACCCGAAATCGCTAGTACGAACTCGAACCTAATATTCACCAAAATTCGTTAAAAAGGTTTAGAAGAACAATAGTGTCTTGCCACTCCGTAGAAATCTTAAGGCCTCGCTTGAACTACCTTATATCATTCTTAAGCTATTACTTTGGCAGTTACAAATCTTTACGATCATGAACTATTTGTGGAGCTAACCGACTTGTGCATATTTGAACTAATGGAGTTGATTCATCCTCGAACTAACAACTGAGTACCATATTCCACCGTCTATCGCATACCATTTGTTAAACTTTATTCTAGGGATATTGTTTCTCGAATGTCCTCACTCTTTGCATCCCATCACCATTTGTTATAGTTATTGTCGTTATGGTTGCTGTTGTTGGGTCCTGGAGCGGTCCCAACTGGTACAACTTTATCCAATAGGTAATGCAACCCCCCCCCCTTAAACCAGATAAACACCTATCGACGAAACATCTAGTCGAAACTATTCAATTCGGGCCACTAGTACGAAGACTTAGGACGCGATACATCCTGGAACTGCCAAGTAAGTTGGGTACTTACATCCATAAGCCACGTTGATGTGAATCATCGAACATTACAGATAGCAGAAAAGAGACTCCGTCATGGAACATTTAAAACTTTATACAGACACACTCACGTGACTACACTTTCTTTTGATGATTTCGCTATTAAGAGACCTTTTTTTTACATGGTTATATCAGTCATAAGATCCGTAATGATATTTTTTTGAGATACCCATTTTGATGGATTAAATATCCTGGTCAAACTTAGCCAAATTTTTTTGGTATTTTGAGAATTGTCGAAACATCAAAATTTTGCTGAATAAAGTTATCATCGTCTTGTTTAGAACTGGTTTATTAAATCTTAAATTTTTCTTGGTCACACAATCGGTTAACACAAAAATTAAATCTCGGGACGAGATTTCTTTAAGGGGTAGGTACTGTAACATCCGGCAATTTTCGGAATTTTAAATGACTATTTTAAACTTTGACTTTTCAGGTCCGATCTTACTTTTTGACTTATGACCTTTTATCGTCACGTAAAAACGATTACCGCGTATCTGGTAAAATTTTCGGAACATATTTTAAATAATAAATCATATTTATTATTACATCTCTCAAGGGAAAGTTATTTTTAACTTATTTGATTCGAAAACGAAAAAGGATATATATAAATTCATAGCTGATTTATCAAAAACGAACCACTAAATCATGTTTTCATGATTCGGACCCTAAAGCAATTTGATGTAAAACGATATTTCAGACAACTTTTTAGTTTTGACCGAGACTTGAAAACAAGCAGAAGATGGCAGAGTCAGAAGAGGGCTAAAACAGCCCCCCAAACGTTTTGAAATAGCTGCGCAAACAAAGGATACCGACACACAAAATTAAGTCCGACACACAAAAATAATTAAATTTATTATTTTTAATTATCGCTATTTATTTAATAAAAATATTAAATAAAATTATTTAATATTTTACTTATTTAAGCGTTGTTGATAACGCGAATATCCGAGTTATAATTTCTTTTTATTTTTAACCAAGTCACAAAATAAATAATAAACGTTTTAAATAAATTATATAAAACGTTTACAAAAACTAGTCATGTAAATACTCATATTTTATGGAAAAATTATTTTGAACGCAATGGCGCAACTTTCGTATTTTGAATCGTTCGTTAACTAGCCTAAACGAGTCCCGAACCATTAATTATCAAAAATTACACTCTTGGTCCCTCTAGCAATACTTACAATTTTAACCCCTCAACTATTAACCACTTGCCACATTCATTTTAAACTTTATTAGTATAAATACAATGTTTTTAGGGTTCATTACTCATTTGTCATAAAACCATAGCCTCTTCCCTTTCTCTTCATTATCCGGCGCCGTTCCGGCGAGGTTCCGGCCACCAGCCGACGCCACCCTCAGCCGCATCGCATCATCGCCCCCACTTTCATCTCCACATCATCCGCATCACACCCACCTCACCACGAACCCCACACCCACCACCGATCTCCACGCCACTGCCACCGCTATAGTCAAGACCCACAAGTTGAGGTTGGTTTGTATCAGCCCCGCAAAGGGGTGCGTGTGGTTTTAAACCACCATAAAGTGGTGCGTTGGTTTTTCATCAACCCAACAAGGGTGCGTTTGATTCTACACGACAATGGTGAGGTTGGCTGTGAAACAACATTTGGGTGCATCCGGTTTAATAGTAGCACCGGCTAGGGTGCGTTTTTTTGGACAGCCACCCCGTATAGGGTGGGTTTGGTCTCTAGCAACAACATAAAGGGGGTGTTTGGATCCGGGTCAGCCACCCGAAATGGGTGTGTTTGGATGTTATAAAGGGTGCGCTTGGTTTCGTTTGGCTTTCTGTTATGCACCAAAGGGTGTGTTTGGTTTAACGTATAACAACATAATGGTGCGTTTGGCTTAACAGACCACCCACAAGGGGTGCGTTTGGCTTTAAAAACCACCCAAGAGGTGCGTTTGGTTTTCAATTTAGCTCCATAGGGTGCGTTTGGCTGTAACAACACCAGCAGGGGTGTTTGGTTTGCTGGATAACACCCAAGGGATGTGTTTGGGTGAGCAGGAAATGCATAAGGGCGTGTTGGGGGAGCAGGAAATACATAAGGGCGTGTTTGGGTGAGCAGACACAACCTTTAGGGTGGGTTTTTATTTATACAAATCGATTAATAAATATATCATAAGATTTTATAAATATAAAACCGGATTAAATGGTGGTTAATGGTTAAATAAATGTATTATATATTATTTAATCTCGCCTAATTATATATATTGCGCGAGTAATTTGCAACGCGGATTGATTGAAAAAGGATTAAGTTATATAATTCTAAGATTGTTTAATTTAAAATTATACAATAACCAGACAAACAAACGAGAACTATATTTTTACAAATGAGATAACTATTTTAGCTACAACCGTCAAGAAAACGAAATACTAAATTATAAAATATTATTTTATAATTCTTGACTAGAAGATAAAGTCACAACTTTTGTAAAAGCTTTGAAAACATCATTTACATAATTCTCAACTATAAAACGTGCATTACTTTTATAGCAACGACTCTTTATTAACTTATAGGGTGATTTCCGAATACGTGTCAAATTATTTAGTTTCCTTTATTTTCACCATCTTTCTTATATAATACTTGGAAAGTATTATAAAATTAAATCATTTTATTTTAAATGTCATCTTTTTAGATGTAACACATGTCGTGTATTATATACGCTTCGAGTTATTCTTTTGGTTGTGTACCTTGTTATATAATTCATAGTATGAGTTATATACTCGGCCATTTTTCATTAGGTAATATATACGGAATATATTATACACCTTGCGTTTACTTTTTGACTTATTTATTTAACAACCCACCAAACCATTAGAACTTTAAATCTAAATCTTTATCAACGTGTCGCGTTGATGTAACCATCCATCGGGAAACCCAAATACATCATCCTAGGCTAGTGGGTCATAGCCGTTAAGATAAACCGCAACTTCTTGGTCGAGCCGTTTCAGTTTCCGTTTCGTCTTGTACTCAATGTGTACATTCCCGCCAATCGTTCTTCAACATCGATGTGAGTTTATAGCCCCTCTTTCACTTGTTTTACATTTACTTTACAAATCTCGGGGGAGAATACATGCTCAATACAACTTATTTACATATTCGTTTACAATATCTTTTACATACTATTCTACACACTTGGTTTACATACTTGATTTTGCAATTCATTACAAGCACAATTACATGGTTGATTACAAACTTGGTTTCATACTTTGTCACATACTCATCTGCATACACGTTTACGAAATTGTTTACGTACTCATTACAAACTCAATTACTTGATTTATATCACACTCTTTTCTACTTATGGATTTAAGTACTCAAAGCTATTTACGAATACAATGGTTAATTTTTATTGGACACAAGTGTTTTCGGTTATCATCTCCTGTTTACATGTGCCTAAGTAACATAACCCACCATTGCCCATTATCATGAACTGTTAAATTCTTGACCGGAGGACCGGTTGAGGAAGCGCGAGTGTATAAATAGATCTATTTGGGATTGACATCCCTATTCGGGTGAGTAGCTCTCACTAGTTTCGACCGTACTGAAACACGAATGCATACATGTCGATATAATTTTTGGATGTAGTGGGTTTGAACATCTACACGATTGCCTTTATTTGCATTAACTTGCATACAAGATGTCGAGCTTCCAGTGTCATGAGCTATGCGAAACAGTAGATTTAATTATGTGGTACTGTAAGCTGTTATAGTAGACCCATACAATTAGGAAAATCAAACGATAATCACTGTCCATACTACTTATTGAACATTACTAAACACGTTCGTTCTACAATTTACTCTTACATTTTTGGCGATTATTAAAAAAAAGGATTGAAAATGGTTCCATAATATACTTTAATAAATCTTTGATTCCAACATTTAATTTATACTTACAAACTCTATGAAACTCACCAACTTTAACGTTGACACTATTTTAACATGTTTTTCTCAGGTGAAATTAGTTGCTTGATTATTGAGAGCATTAGAGTCTTTACATTCAAGTTTTTCATGGTGGATGCTATTATGGGACAACTATCTATTTGAAATTCCAGAAAATCGAAACATGAGATTGTTTTATCAAACGACAACATTTAGAGGTCGTTCTCTTGTAATCTACCGCTGTGTATTTATGAATAACGCCCCTTGGACATATTTTGCCGCTGCGACATATCATTTTTGTAGTGGGTGTTTACAGATTGGTATCGCATAGCCAAGGTTATAGAGAACTAAGGTTGCATATTTTACCCTAGAACTATAACTATTATTTTACGAACATATGCATCATGCAAACATATTCAAAGTGCATACACACTACTTGCTATTGTGCTTACACTAAACCTTTTTTTTTTTTGTTGCATTATGTTGCTACATGACTTTTAACAATATTATAAGATATATTATGTTTACATTCCCATTGTCTTTGCGTATATCGTAACGTTAATTATATAAAAGTTATATATATAAATAGCAAGAACGTCTTCTTAGACATTGTGAGTTGCCCAATGTACACACTTCGTTCTCAAAAAATGGTAAGTAAACAATGTCCCTCAAGAATATTTTTCATAACTTTATACAATATCGTATTGCGCGAAAGTCATCATAATTTTTTGTTTGCATAGGATTATTTATGAATCTAAGTATTACAAGTCTTGTATGGGCGAGACTTGTAATAGGAGTTATGATATGATAATTACTATGCTGACTCGTTCTTAATGACCTTTATCTTATTTACTTTAACCGAGTACTCATCAACTGTCTTGAACTCTATGTCAATTTCCCCTGATTGTTTCACTCTCCGTCTCTGAGGACGAGTTTTAAACACTCGTCCCATACACATTAGAGCACCTGCATCGTCATGTCATCTACTACCTTGAAAACTTTGTATGTACGCGTGTTGCATCAGAAATTATTAAGTAGGATGATTTATAATCTTTTTATTTAAAAGGATTGGGACGCTTTTTCGGTTAAATAAAGAAATTGTAAATCACCAAACCATAAGTTTATCATTCATTAATTTACATAAATTTGGACGCTTCTTTATGCAAATATTAATTAATAAATGAGTGGTGCCTTTATTGGTATCCAATATCACGAGTTTAAACTCAAACCCGACCAATCATCAAAATCCGTTAAAAAGGTCTAGGAGTACACAATATTTTCTTGCCAATGCCGCAAAATCTAAAGTGCCTCAGCGTTGGAAATACCTTATCCTCATTCCTAAGTTATTACATTTGCCGTTACAAATCTTTGCGATCAATGATCTGTTGTGGAGCTAACCGATTTGCGCCACGAAAACTTGAACTAATGGGTTGATTACTCCTTGAGCTAACGACTGATAGCTTATTCCTGCCGTCTAATCGCATAACTCCTCCCATGCGCTCCTCACATTTCTAACTTTTATCTTGAGAATACTAGTCTTTGAAATGTCCTCTTCTTTCCTCGGCAATCCATCACTATTTGTTATAGTATTATTGAACGATATGGTGCTGTTGTTGTGGTCCTGGAATGGTCCCAGCTGGCTAAACTTTATCCAAAGGTAATGCAACCCTCCTTAAACCAGATAAGCACCTACCAGACGAAACAGATAGTCGGACTATTCAATTCGGGCCACTAGTACGAAGACTTAGGTCGCGATACATCCTGGAACTGCCAAGTAAGTTGGTTCTTACAGTCCATAAGCAACGTTATGTGAAATCATCGTACATACCGATTAGCAGAAAAGAGACCTCCATCATGGAACAATTAAAACTTTATTACAGACTACATCATCAACGGTGAACTACACTTTCTTTTGATGATTTCACTATTAAAAGATTGTTTTTTTTCTTTACACGGTTATATCATTCATAAGATCTGTAATGATTTTTTTTAGATACCATTTTGATGGATTAAATATCCTAGTCAACCCTAGCCAAAACTTTTGTTATACCGAGGAGTGTTGAAGCATCAAATTTTGTTGAATTAAGTTAGCAGCGTCTTGTTTAGAACTGGGCTATTAAATCTTAAATCTTTTCCTAACCACTCAACCGGTTAACACAAATTAAATCTCGGGACGAGATTTCTTTAAGGGGTAGGTACTGTAACATCCGAGAATTTTTGAAATTTTAAAAGACTATTTTAACCTTTGACTTTTCGAGTCTGACTTGACTTTTTGACTTTTGACGTTTTATTGTCTAATAAAAGCAATTACCGCGTGGCCGGTAAAATTTTCGGATCGTATTTAAATAATAAATCTTATTTATTATTACACACCGCGAGTACAAAGTTATTTTTTTTACCTTATTTGATTCGAAAACGAAAAAGATATATATTAATTCATAGTTGATTTATCAAAAACGAACCACTAAATTACGTTTTCACAACTCGGACTCTAAAGCAATTTGATGTAAAACGATATTTCGGACAACTTTTTAGTTTTGGCCGAGACACGAAAACAAACAGAAAATGGCTGAAATAACCTCGCAAAATTTTGAACACAACGCGTACCGGCCCATGAATAATTAAATTTATATTTAATTACCACTTTTTATTAAATAAAAATAATTAATAAATTAGTTAATATTTATCCAATAGCGTTTATTTAAAAACGCGAAGGTTGAAATTAAAGTTTTATTTTTTGGACAAAGCTTACTCGCGACACCTAATGGTACCAAATAAATAATAATGATTTAAATATATTTTATAATATATTTTATAAAAATATTTATAAAATATTAGTCGAGTGAATACTCATTTTCGCGGGAAAAACAATTTGGAAAACAATGGCGCAATTTTTGTATTTTAATTCCTCCGTTAAGTCGCTCAAACGAGTCCCGAACCATTAATTATCGGAAGTTACACTTTTAGTCCCTGTGGTGGTATTTATAAATTTAACCCTATACTATATAACACTTGCTATTTTTTTGAAAACTTTTTAGTATAATTATATATAGATTTAGGGTTCACTTCATTTTTCATTTGATGCAAACCCTAGCCCTTTTTTTTTCTTTCTCTCCCATTCCCGGCGCCGCTCTGGCGATCTCCGACCACCCTCCGACCGACACCATCACAACCACATCACCCCTGTCGTACTTCCACCACCAACACACCATCATTATCTCCTCCATCCACCCACCTCCGATCCACCAACAATATCATCACCACACCACCACCGACATCACCTACGCATTTGAAACGCCACAACCTACCATAGCCCATCATCTCCTTCAACGCAGTCTAGCTTCATATCCCCGGTCAAACATACCACCCCACCAACTGAATCGACATAGCATCCATGCACAACCCAATTTCTACACACGGCATCCACAGCCGCGACACCATTTAAACCACCACAGCACCACCGAAGCCCTCACCGTCACCAGCCACCACGAGGGTGCGTCTGGTTTGTCTCGACATCATCAGGGTTCTATTGGTTTTAAATCAAGTAGGGTGCGTGTGTTTTTCATTTAGCACCAATAAGGTGTGTTGGTTTGATAGAATAAGGGTGCGCCTAGTTTGTTAATTGCACCGAGAGGGTGCGTTCGGATCTAGGTCAGCGAAGGAGTGGGTTTGGTTATCCCTAGCAACACCACGGGTGCGGTTGGCCTTCGATTCATCCACCACCATGGTGTGCGTATGGTTCATAAATGCATGCGGGTGCGTTTGATTTTTTTAACAAACCCATATAGGGTGCGTTTTGGTTGGCATTAGAAGCACCAAGGGTGCGTTTGGGTCTGGAAATAGCTCAAGGGCGCGTTTGTTTGCTCGATTCAACGCCAAGGATGCGTTTGGTTTTCTGTTATGCACCAAGGGGTGCCTTTGGCTTTAAAAACCACCCAAGAGGTGCGTTCGGTTTTTAATTTAGCTCCATAGGGTGCGTTTGGCTGTAACAACACCAACAGGGGTGTTTGGTTTGCTGGATAACACCAGCAGGGGTGTTTGGTTTGCTGGATAACACCCAAGGGATGTGTTTGGGTGAGTAGGAAATACATAAGGGCATGTTTGGGTGAGCAGGCACAACCTTTAGGGTGGGTTTTTATTTATACAAATCGATTAATAAATATATCATAAGATTTTATAAATATAAAACTGGATTAAATGGTGGTTAATGGTTAAATAAATGTATTATATATTATTTAATCTCGCCTAATTATATATATTGCGCGAGTAATTTGCAACGCGGATTGATTGAAAAAGGATTAAGTTATATAATTTTAAGATTGTTTAATTTAAAATTATACAATAACCAGACAAACAAACGAGAACTATATTTTTACAAATGAGATAACTATTTTAGCTACAACCGTCAAGAAAACGAAATACTAAATTATAAAATATTATTTTATAATTCTTGACTAGAAGATAAAGTCACAACTTTTGTAAAAGCTTTGAAAACATCATTTACATAATTCTCAACTATAAAACGTGCATTACTTTTATAGCAACGACTCTTTATTAACTTATAGGGTGATTTCCGAATACGTGTCAAATTATTTAGTTTCCTTTATTTTCACCATCTTTCTTATATAATACTTGGAAAGTATTATAAAAATTAAATCATTTTTTTTAAACGTCATCTTTTTAGATGTAACACATGTCGTGTATTATATACGCTTCGATATATTCTTTATTGGTAACCTTGTTATATAATTCATAGTATAGTGTATACTCGGACCCATTTTCATTAGGTAATAAATACGGAAAATATTATACACCCTTCTTTACTTTTTGACTTATTTATTTTAACAACCCCCCAAACCATTAAACTTTAAATCTAAATCTTTCATCAACCGTGTCGCGTTGATGTAACCAACCATCGAAACCCAAATACATCATCCAGGCTAGGGTTAAGCCGTTAAGATAAACCGCAACTTCTTGTCGACCGTTTCAGTTTCCGTTTCTCTTTGTACCTCAATGTGTACATTCCTGCCAATCGTCATCACATCAATGTAGTTTTATAGCCCCATCTTTCACTTGTTTACTTTACCTTTACAATCTCGGGAAATACCTGCTCAATACACCTATTTTACATATTCGTTTACAATATCTTTTACAACTATTCTAACACACTTGGTTTACATACATGATTTTGCAATCATACAAGACAAACAATTGACATGGTTGATATACAAACTTGGTTTCAACTTGTCCACATACTCAATCTGCATACACATTTACAAAAGTGTTTACGTACTCATTACAAACTTAATTTACTTGATTTATACACATTCTCCTTTTCCTACATATGGATTTAAGTACATCAAAGTAATTTACGATTACAATGGTAAATATTTTTTATTTGCCACAGGTGTTTTTCGATTATCATCTCCTGTAACATGTTCCTAAGTAACATAACCCACACCATTTGACCCATATATCATGAACTGTTTTAAATCTTGAACCGTAGGACCGTTAAAGGAAAGCGCAGAATGTATAAATAGATTATTTGGGATTGACCATCCCCTATTCAGGTGCTAAGCTCTACTAGTTTCCGACCGTACTAAAACACGAATGCATACATGGCGAAATAATTTGGATGTTGCGGGTTTGAACATCTACACGGGCCTTTATTTGCATTAAATTGCAATACATAGATGTCGAGCTTCAGTGTCATGAGCTTAGCGTAATAGTAGATATTATTTATGTGGTACTGTATCTGTTATAGTAGACCCATACATTTTGGAAAATCAACGATATCACTGTCCATACTACTTATTGAACATTACTAAACTCTTTCGGTTCTACATTTACTCTTACATTTTTGGCGATTATTATAAGGATTGAAATGGTCATATATACTTTAAAAATCTTTGGATTCCAACATTTACATTTATACTTACAAAACTCTATGAACTCACCAACTTTAATGTTGACACTTTTAAGCATGTTTTTCTCAGGTGAATTAGATGCTTGGATTATTTGATGTGCATTGCAGTCTTTACATTCAAGTTTTTCATGGTGATGCAATTATGGGACAACTATTATTTTGATTTCAGAAAATCAACAAGATTGTTTTACAAATGACACATTTAGAGGTCGTTCTCTAGTATCTAGCGCTGTGTATTATGAAGTAACGCCCCCAGACATATTTCTGCTGCGACACATTTTTAGGGGTGTTACATGGATGATCCTAAACAAACCTTCTAAACAATATGGAGTGACTAGAAGAATAAAAACACCAAAGGTGGTGGTGCTATGGTGCTCTGCCAAACCTCAAAAGAAAAAGGGGGATGAGAAAATCACTCAAACTTGGTTCCTTTATCATTTAGGACATTATTTAGATGATGTTTAAGTGCATTAGCAAGATCAAAATGCAAAAATGGTGTGTGTGTGTGTGTGTTGAAATATCTCGCCGAACCACAAAAACAAAGAAGAAGAGAAAACTTTTTAGCTATGTGTTTTCTTTTATACTAGGATATGACTTTAACCAAAAATGGGAGGAAGCAAGTAATCATTTTTCTTGGAAAACAAATGAACTGAGTGTGGGTGTGGGTTCTAGGCGTCGGCCTAGAGGCTTTACCATGCAAGTTCCATATTTTTTTCTTTTTAATTCTTGTAAATATTGTGTGTCAAGTTCAAATTAAAAATGTAACTTGTACAAGATTTAATAAAACGTGAGCCTTTAAATGCGAGTTATGGCCAAGGTTGAGAAACAAAGACGACAAGGTTCATAAAATAATATTTTATGATCATAAAAAATAATAACGAGATGCGTCGTATATTTTTACGATGCTCGAAACGATTAACGAACGCACGATCAATTTGTGACTCACGAAACGTCTAAAAATAAATATTTGAAATTTTTGTTCGTAATAAAATTCAAAAATAATTATGTTGATCCCTTTTGAATAGATCTTGATTTCCTTTAGCTTGTGTAAAGGTTAGTAACCTTGGATAAATCTAAAACTACTAATACAGAAACTTTGTTTGATAACCTAAAGTCTATGCGGAATCTAGACTTTAAGCAATAAGAAGAATAACAATGAATACACAAGTAAACTAAACTTTTTGCTTCAATATAATGATCAATCTAAATAGTGATAGAATTACAATGAAAAACTTTGAAGCTATGTAATCGACTAATATGAGATGTGTATTCTATGCACACCTCTAACTATGCTGTATGGTTCTTTTATACACCAAGGAAACCCTAATGGGCTTACAAAAACGCGTATAAAGATAATGCATATCTATTCCTAATTTAACTCATGCATATCATATTAGCAGTACTAACTATATAAGCCTAACAACACTAACTATTAACTAATAGTACTAACTATACTAACATTACTAACATTTGTACTGGCAGCACTAACTATTATAACTAGCAGTACTAATAACTTAGTCTATTTTCTTCAATCTTCTCTTGCAGCATTAACTTGAAGCAGCAGTACTAAGTTGTAAAAGTCTTCAATTCCTAATAATCCTCTCCTAAACTTGATATTTACATTGTTAATTATCAAGTTTCTTCATTATCAACATCTCGATCACTAGGAGGATGTATCCAAACACTCTTCTACTTCTTAACTTGTGATCTTGTAAACCTGATAAGCTTAAATGCCATTTCACTTTCATGATCCACCTTTAGTCTTCTGTCTAACATCCTTGAAAGCATTTCTTAAGTAAGAGGATATGTCTTCTCTATCAACATGTGAATAGCAATTCTAGTATTCATCAGCACTATATGAACTCTACGTGAATCAAATAATCTACAGCTTATCAAGTTGTAGTCCTGTTGATTCTTCCATATTTCATCTTCTTCATCAGACTCAAATAAGATCTTCAGATCTCCCCAAAGCAACAAGTCATAGCCTTCTGGTCTTGTTTTTTCATACCTCTCTTTTACTAGCCTGTACAAATCTACCACATCCTGTCTGTCAAAATCATCAAGCATCTCACTGAATATCTTGTAATTTTTTAAACTCCTATCTGCTCTGATGATTTGATAATACATCATGTTTTTTGTTAGGATATGTGTCTTCCAATCAACAGTTGGATACTTAGTAGCTAGAGATTCAACATTAATAGCAATATCATCTCTTGGAACTATATCCATATTGGCTCTAAGCTCCTCTTTTTCAACATCATTCTCCTCTTCTAGCTTCTGTTTCTTTGAACTTTCTTTTTTAGAATTTGCTCTTGATCTCTTTTTAGTGCTTTCTGCTTGCTATTGACTATCATCATCCATAGGCTTAAAGTCATCAATCCACTTCTTTTCTCTTTCATATAGCTTTTGACCTTCTTTAAAGTTCTTGTACTTTAGTTGTTGATGAGTGTACCTACCTATATGTTTAAGGTAAGTAATCATCTTGTTCCTGACTTGAGTCCTTGTAGGTGGTTTGTTCCTTATTGCCTCTGCTCTTTCTGCCGCTAATTGTTTCTTTCTTCTTTCAAAGAATTCTGCTAACAATCTGTCTATTTCCTTAATTGTGTACTTTTCTTGCTCTTCACATGTTAGTCTTGCAGCCAGTTCATGATCAGCATCCATTCTGGCTTGAATTTTATCAAATTCTTTACCCAAAGCAGCATAAGTAGCCTCTTCTTGCATTTCTCTTTCTTTTTGTACTCTGTCCAACTCTGCTAATTCTTCCTCATGTATTCTTTGAGCTAACTCTACATCACTTTCAATTTGAGCTAACCCTCTTTTTACTTTGACAGGTTCTTCTTCAACTAGTACACCCTTACCTTTGTCTTTTAGATCAATAGTTAGAAGAGGTTTAAGTGTTGTAGTTGATCTAGCTAGTCTAGGAGTTTCTTTCACATCTCTGAAAGCAATTCCTTTTTATTTTGGTTTCTCTCTCCTCATCTTTACCAAAGTCTAAGCAATTGTAAGAACTTCATTACCAAATATATTTGTTGTTGTAGGAGGAGTAGATAGAGTAGTAGCACTAACTTCTGGCCTAGCAATACTAACTTGATCAGTAGTACTACCACCTTTTTCACCACTACCCTTGTCTTCTACAATCACTTCTGCATCAGCTTCAATATCTAAGTTATACTCCTTTGTAGGATCATCATTCCTCCCCTGTTTGGATGCATCCTCACCCAAACTTTTGTCACTAGAAGACTCAACTATGCCTTTAAACAGTCTTCTCTTCATAAGTTGTGGAGTTCTTGCCATTCTCTTATTTTCTAGCCTCTTAACCCTCAATCTTAATCTTGTAATCACTCTGTCTTGAGTTGTCTTTGCTTCTTCCAAGGCAAGAACCCTGTTTGATAATTAACTACAAAAATTCATCAATTCAAATAAGTTAGGTCTACCCTTATCACTTCCAGGTGTGTGACCTCCTAAGAGAGGTAAATCATAAGGTATTGGTGGTACAAAATCCATCAATTCATAGTCTTGTTTCATACCGTCCTCCCTACTTCCAACTGTGTTAATTGTTGAGAGAGGTGGATCTTTACACTGAATATGTACCCCCTCAATCCTAGTCTGAGCTTAAGCACCCCCCATTGTAGTATCTTGGCGCCTGGGTCCACTACCTGAACCTTTACCCTAAGAAGTAGGCTCATTAAGTGTTGTTATGGGTCAGGTCTTATGAATGTTACCACTGTCCTGCTCTGTCTCTAGACTAGTAGCAGTAGTGACAGCCCTAACCACTCTGCCATCCTCTCATGTATAGACAGCCTCATCACCAACCTTCTTACGGGGACCACTAGACTAAGAAATCTCAGTGTCCTGACCTCTTGTGGCTCGCCTAGGTTTGTGAGTTTTTTGGGGTTGAGAAACAACATTAGTAACTTAAGAGGGTGGAGCAGTTGAAGATGGTGGTTGGGGTTCAGAGGGTTGTCTTGAACCTTCACCCTCAACTACTTGTGGAACCAACATTGATGCAAATAATAGAGTAACATTTTCTGAAAAACCTTTACTTTTTCTTACCATATTAGAGAAAACATTTTTACTATGTTTAGGTGTCTCATACGTATCATTAAAAGGTTTTGGTAAATCTTTAAGCTGGTTATTCAAAAAGAGTTATAAAAACCTTTGATACATTAAAAATTTCTTTGAATCCGAGTTCCTTAGCATACCATCAAAACTCAATTTAGAAAAATTAAATTTGACACTTTGCCAAACATATAACTGCAGAAGCCAAATTAGTTGAAAACTCATTCCAACCAATTCATTTTGAACTTATATAATGAAGGATGGTATGCATCAGAAATTTCCATTGAGGTGAGAATGAACCTTTTTGAAAAGTAAGTTTTGTAGAAATTTGTTCATATCCCATCAATGCAAGGTTTTCAAAAATTTCATCATTTGTTTGGCAAGCAATACCATCCTCATCATTAAAGAGAAGATCACTTCTCACTAATGATTCTGATATTACCACAGCCTTGCTACCAACAATAGCATGTATTTGCTTCCCTGAATTGACTATTTTGGAAGTTGCAGTATTCCAAAACTATTCAATGTAAGAAGCATAGATAATGAGACTTACAGTGAGAGCATAGTTGATTGAACATGTAGAGAGAAAGTCCACTATCTAATGGAACTCAACGTTCTCCTCTGTCTTTTCCAAACAAGCAACCATATTATGTTGATCAACAAACTTTAAATCTGCCATAGAGTGATTGATTTATAAGAAGGGTTCTGGGTTTAAGTTTGTTAATAAGAGTATGAGGGTTTGACAAGGTTAATTGATATATTATAGAGAGAGCTTAAGGGTGTGATTGGACCGACTGAATAAAGTTAAATCTTTTTCTTGAATAAATCTTATAAAAGAAAGAAAAACTAAGAATGATTTGAATATAGACCCCTATAAGTGAAGTTGATAGCAAAAATATCTCAATGGTTATAATTAATTAATGAAAATCTGTTATGCCCCAAACAGTATTAATGGTAACAATCGGCACTAACTCTGGCTTAGCAGTTCTAACTTTTGCCTAGTTGTACTAACTTTTGCCTAGCAGTACTAAGTTATGTAGCAGTATAAACAAAGTAGTTACCATTAGAAACCCAATACTAATCATCAATATTATTACTAAACCCGTGTAAACAACACTAACTAAGCCTGGCAGCATTAACTTTTGTACTAGCAGTATAAAGTTTCATCCAGCAGTATAAACTAAGCCAACAATACTAAGAGATATCTAATGGTATTAACTCTTTCTTCAATAATTATACAACAACATGCCTCTATTCAACACAATCACACTAGAAATGACTAGATAGACATGTGAGAATTCACGAGGATCCATATTTATGCATAACCCATGAATAAGAATTAAGAACTGTTATCCAAATACATTAACCTCCCCTCAAACAATACTTTAGAGATTAAGTAAACCAATGCTAGCAATTAGTAAGTTAAACCTGCTAACATCAAAAGCCTTTGTGAGAAGATCTGCAACATTGTGGTCTGTGTGAATCTTAGTTACTTAAATCAACTTCTTTTCATAACAATCTCTGATGAAATGGTGTCTTATTTCAATGTGCATGGTTTTAGAATGAAATACTAGATTCTTCACAATACAAATGGTGCTTTCATTATCAATGTAAATTTTGGTGTTCATGAAATTGAATCCATAATCAAGCATTTGATTTTGGATCCATAACACCTGTCCACAGTCATTTGTAGTAGCAACATATTCTACTTCAGTAGTGGAATTTGCAACTATAGTTTGCTTCTTACATTGCCATGAAATCAACCTTTTGCCAAGAAATTGACAACCTCTTGTTGTGGATTTCCTGTCAAGGCTAGCTCCAGCATAATCTCTATCAGAAAAGGCTTCCAAGTCAAATGGTGAATCCCTAGGATACCAAAGGCCTAATTTAGGTTGACCTTTTAAGTATCTAAAGATCCTATTCACTGTATGAAGATGTGAAGTCTTTAGAGTAACTTGGAACCTTGCACAAGCACAAACAACAAACATTATATCTAGCCTAGAAGTTGTTAAGGACATCAATGATCCAATCATTGATCTATATAAATAAACATCAACATCTTCATCTTCTTCATCCTTGATCAATGATTTGTTAGTCTCTATTGGAGTACTTGCTGTCTTTACTGAGGAGAAGTCAAACTTCTTCAAAATATCAATGACATACTTATCTTAGTTGATGAAGATTTCATCATCTTTTTGCTTTACTTGCAATCCTAAGAAGAAAGTGAACTCACCTATAGAACTCATCTAGAATCTCTTGTGCATCATTAGCTCAAATTTATCACATAAAGACTTATTTGTAGACCCAAAGATGATGTCATCAACATACACTTGTACTAACAAGATATCACCTTTATCTTTCTTGATGAATAAACTCTTATCTATAGTCCATCTCCTAAATCCATTTTCTAATAAGTAGGTAGACAATGTCTCATATCAGGCTCTAGGAGCTTGATGTAGATCATATAAAGCTTTTTCTACCTTATAAACTTTATCAGGGAATTGTGGATCTTCAAAACCAGAAGGTTGAGACACAAACACCTCTTCTTCAATAGTACCATATAAAAAGGCACTCTTCACGTCTATCTGGTACACAATAAACCCCATATATGATGCATAGGCCAAAAATAACCTGATTGCTTCTATCCTAGTAACAAGAGCAAAAACCTCATCATAATCAATGCCCTCTTCTTAGGTGTAACATTGTGCCACCAGTCTTGCTTTATTTCTAACTATAATTCCTCTTTCATCTTTCTTGTTTCTAAAGACCTATTTGGTTCTAATGGCCCTCTTGCCATTAGGAAGATCTACCAATGTCCAAACCTTCTGAAATCTAAATTGGAGCAACTCCTCTTGCATTGCTTCCACCCAGCTTAGATCAGCCAGAGCTTGAATTACCTTTTTAGGTTCTATTTGAGAGAGAAAACAAGCAAACAAGTAGTAGTTTTGATAATGCTTGTGATTTGTTCTTCTTTGCTTGTTAATGAAGCTAATCATAGCACTTTCTTTAGAAAAATTGATCATCCTCCTTGTTTGAGTTGATAAGTTTAGCTCTCTAATGATCTGTTCTTTAGGATGATCTTTATGCACTCTTGATGTGGGAATAGGACTGACAACAGTTGAATGTTCCAAGTTGTTTGTGTCAGCCTCTGCACCTACTTCTCTATCATCATATGCATCATAAAATATGCCAATGTCTTTCATAGATGGTATAATTGGATCATTAGTACTAACAGTATTAATAGTGGCCCAACAATACTAATATTTAGACTACCAGTATTAATATTTATACTAGCAGTATTAATACTTGGCGTAATAGTATTAACATCTTGAGTACTGCTATTAGTCTTATCTTGAGCATCACTTCCACTTACTTTATGTACACCTTGATCTCCTTTTCCTTGTACCTCATCAACATCCTTATCATCTGAACTCTGAGTACTTAAAGGGAGTGATGTATAAGAAGAAATTAATGGTAACATAATGTATTCATGATCAGATGCCTTCTTATCTCTAGCTTGCCCTGCATGAACATTTGTTTCTATACTTGCATTACCATTAGTTTGATCTCCTGCAGTAACCAGCTCATAATTCATAGAATTTGTTAGTGAATCAATATCAAAGAGCCATTCTGGAGCACTTCCTACAACGTTAGATTTATTCTTTAAAAAATTAATATGTAGGTTCTCTTTAACTTTCTTGGTTCTAGTGTTAAATACCCTAAATGACTTACTATTTACAGAGTATCCAACTAAGAACCCTTCATCATCCTTCCCATCAAACTTACCTAGATGGTCTAAGGTATTCAAGATAGAAACAGGACACCCAAAAGGTCTCATGAAATCTAGATTTTGTGATCTACCAACTAAAAGTTCATAAGGTGTCTTGTTATGAGGCTTTGTTACTAAAACTCTATTTTGAACATAGCAAGCAGTATTAATTGCTTTAGCCCAAAATGTAGTAGGTAAAAGTGAATCTGCTAGCATAGTCCTAGCTGCCTATATTAGTGTTCTATTCTTTCTTTTAGCTACTCTATTTTGTTGTGGAGTCCCAGCAACACTAAATTCTCTCTTAATCCCTTTCATCTGACAGAACTGATTCATCTCACTATTTTTAAACTCAGTTCCATTATCACACCTAATGATTTTAACCTTTTGATTTATTTGGTTTTCTAGGCCAGTGATAAAGTTTTTAAGGATTCTACTAGTCTCATCTTTAGAGTCCAAAAAGAAAACATAACTAAACCTGCTATAGTCATCAGTAACAACAAGGCAATACATCTTTTTTATTTAGACTCTTTACAAATGTTGGACCAAACAAATCCATGTACAACATGTGTAAAGGCTGGCTGATTAAGTTTATAAGCTTGGTCTTACATGAGGCTTTGTGTTGTTTTCCCTTCTGACAAGCAACACAAGTATGGTCATTTTCAAAAATCATTGAAGGTAAACCTCTAACAAGATTTCCCTTTACAAGTTTGTTCATAGTTTTAAAGTTTATATGACCAAGCCTCATATGCCATAAATTAGACTCATCTATTATAGCCTTTGCAAATAAATACGTCAAACTTCCTGAGGAAACAACATTCTTTAGATCAAAACTGTACATATTGTTTTGTCTAGGAACTTTAAGCAATACTTGATTTTCATTAAAAAGTTAGGAGATAGAACAAAACATTCAGTCTTAGTGAAAAGAACACCGTTTTTCTTGTCACACATTTGTGAGACAGAGAAAAGGTTAAACTTAAGTTCCTTTACAAAGTATACATCTTCAAAGTCTAATTTTTCAGTCCTAATTTTACCTTTTCTAGTTATTTTACCTCCTTTAGGACTGCCTGTAAATGCAACAAATCTACCATCAATTTCTTGATAATTTGTAAGGAAGGATTTATTTCTAGTCATGTGCCTAGAGTATCCACTATCAAAAATCCCTTGATCCTGTAAAGCATATTATGGATTACCCTGCACTTAAAATAAAAGAATTAGTTTCTCTTGGGGACCCAAGCCACTACTAACTTGAGTCTGCCTTGTAGATCAACATAGTCAAACCTTTTAGGAGTATATGATCCACTGTCTTTGGAGATATGGTTAATAATATTTCATGTTGGTTTCCAAATCCATCATGCCGAGAACTTAAAAGTATTTTCCCTTTTTCGCTAAACAGCACTAACTACTGCTTTTGGTCCAATAGTAGTTACCTTATTTACTTTAGCAGTATTAACTGTTTCTTTTAAAACATTGTTTTTAGGTGCTATTCTTTGATTAAAAGTCCTCCGAACTGGTGAATGTGACTTATAAAAAACATTTGAATTTGACTTTACACCATTCACAGTTGGTCTAGTTGCAGCAGTATTAACATATCCGGCAGTACTATTTGATACTACTGCTCCTGGGAAGCTTTGCTTAGCAGTATTAACTTGTACTTTGCCTGATTTTGTTATTACTACTAATTGAACACAATTTCTTCTAGGATGTGGGTGAGTTAAGTTATTAGAGGAATTTTGATGGTTCACCCTTTGAGCATTGTTCCATACTGGCCTTACTTCCCTTTAACTAACAACCTTACCCATATTATTTAACATAGTTTTTCCAACCATTTTATTTTCATGAAAGTTACAGTCCTTGATTAAATGGTTGAGACTTCCACATATAAAACATGCTTTATTCTTAAACTCAAAATCATTTTCTAGTTTCTGAGTCATTAAAACACTAGAATTCTTATTGAACTTCCTAGGGTTTTTAGCTTTGTTTTTGTTTTCAACAGTTGTATTCCTAGCATTAACAAATTCAATCTTTTCAAAGCTAGGTTTGACTATTTTGTTTACTTCCTTTGGCTTAGACTCATTTTCATCTTCACTATCAGATTCCTATTCCTCAATAATAGGGGCACTAGACCTAATAGTTTTATGCTTTTCCATACTTACCTTACTAGCTTTGGATGCATTTGATTTAATTTCAGACACACTAGTAATAGTCTCACTTACTTTAGCCTTAAACACAAAATCATTTAATCCACCAAAGGATAAGTCAGCTCTTGGAGGCATGAAGTTCCTAGTATAAGGAGGGGGAATTGCATGATATCCAACACCTATTTTATACCTATCATTTACTTGATCATGATCCTCTTCACTCTCATTAACACTACTATTAGAGGCATTTTCAAAAACTTCACTTTTATTCAATTCATTCTGACCATCATAGCCAAGACCAGTCTTATCATTAGCACTTATTTAGCTATTAATTAGTTTAGTTAGATTCTTAGATGATTCCTCAAAATTTTCTAGTTTTAGTTTCAAATCATCCTTTTCTTTTAAGGCTTCTTCTAACTGATTTTTAAGGTCTTTTATTGAAATATCTGTTACCTTAACATCATATTTCAAAAATGCAATGTCTTCTTCAAAAACAGCTTCATTCTTTTGATGAATAACAGTTCTAGCTTCTAATGATTCTAAGCCTAGTTGATAAGCTATAATTTCTAGATTAGCTTTATTAAGAATATCACACTGTTGATCATACTATTTTTAAAGATTTTGGTAAGATTGTAAGCATTCTTTAGAGCAATTGTGTACCTTAGTATTTAAGCTAGATAAAGTTGATGAATGAGCCATTAGAGCAAAGTTTGTGGGTCCCTCTTCAGCTTGATAGCTCAAATCATAGCCACATATTCTATTCTGAACAGTCAAGGCATTAGCAGGAGTCTCCATCAGTACAACCCTTGATTCTCTTCTTGAATTATCTCCATTTCTATTCCCTTGATTTCTAGGTGCCCAGCATTCTCTAGTAGAGGGACCTCTCCTATGGCAGTTGTAACATTCAACCTTTGTCTTATCAAAGCCAATAGTTTCTTTGCCATTGAAATTTAGATTCCTTCCTGTCCTCTTTATGAATCTCTTCACCCTTATGGTAAGCATAGCCACCTGCCATTTGAGATCTATCTCTTCAAGATCATCAATATTAGTATGCTCTAGATCTTCATTGGCTAATTGATATAATTTTGGTGATATTTGGGGATTTTTAATTGCTCAGCATGCTATACAATTTTTGATTTCTAAAAATACCTACATGCATGTTGGAAGAACATTTAAGGAATTGAAACGGTCTACCTACTTTACGGAATCTTTGTTCAACCTTTATATTACAAAACTATGAGAACTCAACAAACTTTAAGTTGGACACTTGTAAGCTTGTTTTTCTCAGTGTGAATTAGATGCTTGGCCTTACTTGATGTGGCATTGGTGTCTAATTGTAAGAATTTCATTCTTGGAGTTCTACTTACAATACAAATGAATCAAATTTCTCTGTTTGTACTCGCTTTTAGCTTTTCATTGTGATGCAATTGGGGACAATTGTTATAGCAATTTTCATGGAAATCAACGAGATTGCTTTTCCAAACGGACACATTTAGAGTCGTTCTCTTGTATCTAGCGCTGTGTTTTATTGAAGTACGTTCCCCGGACAATTTTTCGCTGCTAACCATTTTTGGGGGTGTTAAGATTGGTATCAGAGCACTGATTTGCGATATTTTACTTAGACTTTAACCGTTTTCAAAAGATTGCATCACAGCAAACATTTTCTTTTTAAAGTGCATACTACTTAATTTGCTTACTTGCTTAGGTTACTTGTTACTTAAGTGCTCCTTACAAGTCATAACACATAATATATATTTATATATATATATATTATCTATTTGCTTGATCCCTTTTGGAGTTTATATCGTTACGTTTTTAAGTTTATAATAGTTAATTATATAAATACTATAACATTTCTTAAGACATTGTGAGTTGCATAATGGTCTCATTTTATTGCTTAGACATTGTGGGTTGCACAATGGTCTCACTTCGTTCTCAGACATTGTAAGTTAAACAATGATCTCTAAGAATATATTTTTTCCTCATAACTTTATACAATATCGTATTACGCGAAGGCCGTCATAATTTTTGTTTACATAGAATTATGTATGAATCTAAGTATTACAAGTCTTGTATGGGCGAGACTTGTAATATGAGGATTGATATGATAATTGCTATGTTAACAAAACCCGTCACAATTCTGTTTACATAGAATTATGTGTGAATCTAAGTATTACAAGTCTTGTATGGGCGGGACTTGTAATAGGAAGATTTATATGATGATTGATATGTTGACTGGTTCATCGAGACCTTTACCTTACTTACTATAACCGAGTACTCATTAACTATCTTGAACTCTATGTCGATTTCCCCTGATAGTTTTACTCCCCGCCTCCGAAGACGAGTTTTAAACACTCGTCCCATACTCATTAGAAGCACATGCATCGTCATGTTATCACCTACCTGGGTTATGTGAGTACAGCGTCTTTGCATCGGAAATTATTAAGTAGGATGATTTATAATCTCTTTATTTGAAAGGATTGGGACGCCTCTTTAGTTAAATAAAGAAATTGTAAATCCCCGAACCATAAGTTTATCATTTCTTACTCACATAAATTAGGACGCTCCTTTATGTAAGTAATGAATTATAAATTAGTGGGATTAATGGTATCCAATATGACACGAGTATGAACTCGAACCCGATAATCACCGGAATCCGTTGAAAAGGTTTAGAAACACAATCGTGTCTTACCACTCAGCAGAACTTTAAGGCCTCGCTTGGAACTACCGGATTTCATTCTTAAGTTATTACTTTTGCCTTACGGATCCTCCGCGATCACCGAACTGTTCGTGATTGAACTACAGACTTGTTACAAGTGAACTAATGGAGTGATTCATCCTCGAAACTAACGACTGTAGTACCATATTCCGACGACCTATAACATAAGCTCTCTCGCGAGCTCCTTGCCATTTGTTTAGCTTATTCTGGGATTATTTTCTCGAATGTCCTCAATTTCGGCATTCCCATCACTTATTTGTTAGGGTTATTGTCGATGATGGTTTGCTGTTGTTGGGTCTGGAGCGGTCCCATAGCTTGTACAATTTATCTAATTGATATGCAACCCCCCTTACAACGAGATAAACACCTATCGACGACAGGAGATCAGTCGGACTATTCATTTCGGACCACTAGTACGGAGACTTAGGTCGCGATACATCCTGGTACTGCTAAGTAAGTTGGATACTTACTTTAATTAGCCTCGTCCTTTGTTAAATCATCATAGATTATGATATAGACACGAGACACCGTCCTTGAACATCTGAAACCTTATAAGAAATACTTCACCGACTACCTTTTTCCTTTCGACGCTTTCACTGTTAAGAGATTTTCCTTATAACGCGTGTATATCAGTCATAAGACATGTAATGATATTATTTTTGAGATACCTATTTTGATGGATTAAATATCCTGGTCAAACTTAACCAAAATTTTTGGTATATGGAAAAGTGTCGAAACATTTAAATTTTGCTGAATAAAGTTATCAGCGTTCTAGTTTGACAATGGTTTATAAATCGTAAATCTTTTCTTGGTCCACAAATACGGTTACAAAATTTAATCTCGGGACGAGATTTCTTTAAGGGGTAGGTACTGTAACATCCGGCAATTTTTTAAATTTTAAATGACTATTTTACTTTTTGACTTTTTTTGGGTCTGACTTGACTTTTTGACTTTTGACCTTTTATTGGCTCATAAAAACAATTACCGCGTAATCGATAAAATTTTCGGAACATATTTTAAATAATAAATCATATTTATTATTTCATATCTCATGTACAAAGTTATTTTTAACTTATTTGACTGGAAAACGAAAAAGATATATGTTATTACTAAGCTGACTTGTCAAAAACGACCCACTAAATCACGTTTTCACGACTCGGACTCTAAAGCAATTTGATGTAAAACGACATTCCGGACAACTTTTTAGTTTTGCCCGAGACCCGAAAACAGTCAGGAAGTGACTGAAATGCCCTCGCAAGATTATAGAAACAAGAAAATAATTAAATTATATTTAATTAACACTTTTTATAAAATAAAAATATTTAATAAAGTAGTTATCATTTTATTCAGTAACGTTTGTTAAAGACGCAAATATTCAAGTAAAAGATCATTTTTCGGACAAAGTTTATCAGTAATATACAAATAAATAATAAACGTTTTAAATAAATTTTATAAAACGTTTATGAAAATTTGTCGAGTGAATACTCGTTTTTATGGGAAAAATTATTTGGAATGGCGTAAGTTTCATGTTATGAATCATTCATTAACTAGTCCAAACGAGTCCCAGACCATTATATTACAAAAGTTACACTTTTGGTCCCTGTGGAAATATTTACAAATAAACCCTAGACTATTTGGACTTGCCATTTTATTTTATAACTTTTATATATAAATAAAATTTATAACAAATATCTCATATTCATTTTTGTTTATACACACACACTCTCTCACTCTTTCCGGCAGCCACCGTCGGATTCCGGCCACCACCGCCGCCGGCGGAAAAGTTTTCCGGTGAGTATTCCAGCCAAGCTCCAAAACGCTCCCCCGCCACCTGATCTACTTGATCCACTAGTCCACGCGCCGCCACTCCCCCTTCGGCTGCTACCCCACGACAGCCCACACCACCACCGTCATCATCAACTCGTCGCCACCATCATCTACAACATCATCACCACAACAACCACCTCGACACCACAGCCATCACCTCATCGTCATCACCACCTCCACACCGAACCACCATCCTCATCATCACCGCCGCCACCACCAAGGGTGCGTTCGGTTGGTTGTAACAGCCACCTCGAAGGCGCGTTGGTTTTTATATAGAAACAAGAAGAAAGAAAAGGGTTGCGTTGGTTGCGGGTTTGGCCAAGTAAGAGTGCGTTGTTTTGATTTCTCTATATGCAAACATGTTTTGCGTTTTGATATTACTAAGCACGAAGGGTGCGTTTGATTTGACAAACAGCAGACGGGCGTGTTTGGTTTAGGTTATAGCATCGTAGGGTGCGTTTGGTTTTCATATGACAGCCAAGGGTGCATTTGTTTGATATAGAAAACAAGTAGGTGCGTTGGTTTGGCAGTTCACCAAATAGGG
Source organism: Tanacetum coccineum (assembly GCA_026074375.1). Taxonomy (NCBI): domain Eukaryota; kingdom Viridiplantae; phylum Streptophyta; class Magnoliopsida; order Asterales; family Asteraceae; genus Tanacetum; species Tanacetum coccineum. Next base: position 53,967 of record BQNB010003143.1, on the reverse strand, counting down.
TGCGTTTTGGTTTTGATAACACCTCGAAAGGGTGCGTTTGGATCTATGTTAGCACCATCAAGGGTGCGTTTGGTTGGTTTCTTAGCACGAAATGGTGCGTTTGGTTTAAGAGAAACACGAAATGGTGCGTTTGACTGATATTCACCAACAAGGGTGCGTCGGTTTACTGTTCACCAGCACATGAGTGGGTTTGGTTCGTGTTTATGACCGACTAGGGTGCGTTGGTTTGTTGTCACCGAATAGGGTACGTTTGGTTTTTATATAGAAACGAAAGGATGCGTTTGGTTTTGTTATAAACGAAAGAGGGTGCGTTTGGCTGTGTAAATCAAAAGGGTGCGTTGGTTTATTAGGCACCAGCAAGGGTGCGTTTGATTTATTCATAAACACGCAACAAGGTGTGTTTGGTTGTCCGTATCACACCATAAGAGTGCGTTTGGACATGAGTTCAGCGAATAAGGGTGCGTTTGCTTGTTGTACATAGACAAGGATGCATTTGGTTGGCTGTAAACAGCCATAGGGTGTGTTTAGTTTGATGTAGGCACCAAAGGGGTGCGTTTGGGGTATAGCAGCCATGGTTAGGGTGCGTTTGGTATAGCAGAAACACTGATAGGGGTGTGTTTGGTTAGTTAGAAGCAAGATAAGGGGCGTTTGGTTTATATAATAAATCAACTAATAAATACATCGTAAGATTTAATAAACATAAAACCGGATGGTGGTTTAAATGGTTAAATAAATGTAATAATTATTATTTTGTTTAGTTTATATATATATATATATATATATATATATATATATATATATATATTTAAAACACGAGGATATTGCAACACGGTTTGATTGAAATGGTAAAGAAGAACATTTGGGATTTTGTAAAAAAATGGGAAAGTTTATAAACAATAAGTTATGCCAAAACTTCTATAAAATTTTTATACATAGTAATGTGACTATAATTCTATATATTATAGAAATCCGTCAAGAAACACAAGTACTGAAATTATAAAATAAGATTTTATAATATTTCCGACTAGAAGATAAAAGTATAACTTTTATAAAAGCTTTGAAAACGTCGTTACATGATTCGTAACTTTAAAATGTGTGTTTACTTTTATACGAGGATTGTTATTAAGTAAATTAGTGACTTTTCGAACACGTGTCAAAATGTGTTGTTTTAATTATTTTTTCACGTTTCTTATATAATACTTACAAAGTATTATAACGCGATTAATTTATATTTGATTATTCGTCTTTGTTATATAATTCACATGACGAATTATATACTTGTTCATTTTTCATATGTAATATATACAGAATATATTACATACTTTTCGTTTACATTTCGATTTACTTCATTTAACCAACCACCAAACTATTACAACTTAAGATCTAAATTTTTGTTAACATCTCACGTTGATATAATCACCTATCGGAAAACCCAGATACATTACTCTAGGCTAGTGGGTCATAGCCGTTAAGATAAACCGCAACTTCTTGGTCGAGCCATTTCGGATTTCTTTTTATGCTATGTTTAATATGTGCATTCCTGCCAATCGTTCTACGACATCATCGAGGTGAGTTTATAGCCCCATGTTTTACTTGTTTTACATATATTTTTGGGGTGAGAACATGCTTGTTTGCAAATGCATTTACATGGTTGATTACAAATTGGTTTACATACTCATTTATATAGCTCGCTATGGGATACATTAGTTTACTTCATTTTTGGACATGAATGCATACTTTACTTTTGAAATGATTACGGATTAGTTTAAGCGGATTGAACTGATAACAACAACATTACTGCCCGGGTGTTCTTGGAGGGGACACCGGTAACGGGAGTATATATTCTTTACATTACTGCTCGGGTGTTCTTGGAGGAGACACCGGTAACGGGAGTACATATTCTTTAAATAAATGCTCGGGTGTTCTTGGAGGGGACACCTGTGATGGGTACATACAAGTCTACGTCACAGCTTCATGAACTGTAATCACTGGGAGGAGTGGCGCGAATATTAGGAAATAGATCTATTCGTGTGTGAATCCCGTTTGGGTGATTAGCTATCCTCACTGGCAAACGAAAACGTTATAGCATGGTGTCACGCGAAGGGTATAAAAATAGATATATTCGGGAATTGACAATCCCGTTCGGGTGATTAGCTATCACTGAAAACGAACATTATAAGCAGGTCGTGAATTACGATTGGTTGGTCTACAGGGCCAAAATACTTATAACATGTATATTGCGTGGTTGTCTTGAATAATGTGGCAATACATACTTTGAACAAAGGTGGTTCAACTATATACGTTTCGGTGACTATTTGGGGATTTAAATGGTCATGCATGCTTTACAATTTTTGATTTCTAAAAAACTTGTACCTATATTTTGGAGAGCATTTATTAGGATTTAAACCGGTCATACCTTCTTTACGGACTTTGGTTCAACATTTATACTTTACAAAACCTTTTGACACTCACCAACTTTAATGTTGACACTTTTAAGCATGTTTTTCTCAGGTGAATTAGATGCTTGGCTTACTTGATGTGCATTGGAGTCTAAATTGACAAGATTTCATTCATAGATTTCTACTTACATACAAATGATCAAATCTCGTTGTATCGCTTTCAAGTTTTTCATTGTGATGCAATTATGGGAAAAATGTTATATTAATTTCAAGGAAATCAACGAGATTTCTTTTCAAACGACACATTTAGAGGTCGTTCTCTTGTATCTAGCGCTGTGTATTATGAAGTAACGTCCCTGGACATATTTCCGCTGCGACACATTTTTTGAGGTGTTACAGTTGAGGTCAGCCTCTGCACCCACATCTTCATCATCATAAGCATTACTAAAAATTCCAGTATCATCCATTGGAGTCACATTTGAAACAGGTGGAAGTTTAAATGCATTTTTGAAAGGAGAAAATCTTTCAAATAGATGTTCCTCAAATGCATTAGAAGCTTCAGCAGCATTAACTGGTGATGATGGATCATCATTAGTAAAAGATGGTCCAGCAGTATTGATGTGTGCTAAAACACACATCATTTATTCCCCGTAAATCACTATTAATCGGACTAAAAATGCTAAAATATGGATAATTAGCGTGCATATATGCTTGTTTGATATTTTTATGTCTTGCAGGAAATACGGATTGAAAACAATGCAAAAACAGGTAATTACAGGTTCGTTTCGATCCAGAGTGCTCAAATATCAAGATCAAGACAAAGTCATGAAAAGTCCACGAGCATGCCATTGGAAAGAGCGTTAAATTACGAGCCCTACGGTGCCCTCAGATTTTATTGGGCCAGCCCGTAGCCCACTTAATGGGCCGGACCAGCCCAAGTTTGCAAAAGCCCAAAATGAGCCCATGATGATCACTTGGACCAATATTAAATTGCAAATGAAATGTAGTAAATTGGAAGGCTACTACTGCTCACTTGAGTTTGTAATTAAACCAAAACATACACATGCAATCCCACTATAACCATGAGGACGAATTAAGATGTGCCACGTGGCGAAGCATTATTATTTATTTCACTTCTCAAATCAGTTGCAAGCAAGAAATATATAAAGAGAATCCTGCGGCTAATATTTATTGCTTACAATTTAAGCGAATAATGAGACACGTGGAATTCACTCAACGGTGGATCAATTGCTATACTTTTCTGGATCCGATAGATGCATAATGAAGGCCAATCATTGGCTAAATCATCCTGGCAATCATTGGGCGAATTTACGTTTTCACCCCCTCACACCATATAAATGTCACCCCGCTCCCTTTTATTTAGAGTCAGTTAGGATTTAGTTAGATAAAAAAAGTAGGTGAGTTTAGTCTTAGCTTATTGTAAAAGTTTTCATTTCAGCTTATTGTAGTTATGTTATAGCTTATTTCAGATTAATGTAAAGCTCTTTTCGAGCTTATTTCGATTATTGTAACAAGATTTGGGTTAGCTTTATGAAGATTATGGTTTGATTCCAAGTGCTTATTTCTTTTCACTTATTTTCTTTAAAAATGCTTATTTTCTGTTTTGTTTGTCACTTCCTGAGCTTATTCAGATGTGAATAAGCTTCTTAATAGCTTATCTCAGATTCGTTTAAGCGTATATGTTTGCAAGATAATCGGATTTGGCTTATTCACGTGTTATGGTTGAGATCTAGTTCTTAAAATGCTTATTTCGATTTTGAATGGCTTATTGTTAATGTTTAGTTTAGCTTATAATCTCGACTTAATGCTTAATTAGTTTTGAATTTTTATAGCTTGCTTGTTTCTCGATTAGAATTTTGATTCTTATTTTTTTCATGATTATTCGAGCTTTATTTCTTAGTTGTCGTTATTAAAATTGCTTATTCTCTTTTAAGTTTTACTTGCGAGCTTGATTCTAGCTTAAGTTTTATTATTGTAGCCTTTTAGTTCGATTAATTTATGTTGCTTTTGAAATCCTTGTTTTAGCTTAATCGGTTTATTTCTAGATTTAACTCAATTTAAGTGCTAATTCAGAGTTAGATTTTCACGGTAGCTTAATATCGTGGCTTTTACAGGTAGGTTGTTTAGATGAAGCCTTTGTGTTTAATATATTTGTGGCTACCTCCATATCTAAAAACTATGTTCTGCGTTTGGTTTATCAAATTAGGCCCATTTTGAGTTATAATATTGCTATTGGGCTGCGTTAGTTATTGGGCTTTCATTTTGGTTTGTGGAATTCTCTTTTGGGCCTTGTTTAATTTAGTTTAGGATTGTTTGGTTCAATGGGCTTGTGCTAAATTGTAGGTAGAAATCAAGGAAATGCTTAGATGTTGATTTTCGCTTTGTAGTGGGATTTGATTATCTTATTTAAATTGCTTTATGTTATAAACAGTTTTATATGTATTTTGTAAGTGTTGGTACCGATCATCTCAGGAGGCGGGAGCCTAAGGAGTTAGGTAGTAGTACCGAATGTGATTATTTGCTGTACCTATAATAAATCGGGGGGGGGTGGCGGGGTGGGCGGCGCGTCATGGCGGTGGCCAGTGTTTGGTGTTTGGGGACATCTAGTTACATGGGGGTGTTGCGGTGGGGTTTTGAGGTTTGTCTTTTTTGTTGTGTTTTTTTGGGTTTTGTCGGGTAGGGGTGGGTTGGGGTGGTTTTTTTATGGCTCTTGGGAAGGTGAGTTGCAATGGTGTGTTGTGGGGGTTTTTTTTTTTTAGTGATCTGTTTTGTTTTTTGGTGTGTTTCTGGCGACTCGTGTATTAGATGTATTTTTTTTTTGCTTTTTTTTTGTTGGTTGGATTTTCATGTTTGGTGGGGGGGTTTTTTTTTCCTATTGGTTTAGGGTTCAGATTTTTTATTGGTTGTTTTTTTTATTATTTTGGGGTATGTGGGGTTTGGCGGTAGGTACTAGGTTTTTTGGGTGGTTTTTAGTTGTTTGTTGGAGTTGGTGGGCCGGGGGGGGGTGTGGGGGGGGCAGATGGAAGGGTTGGCGAGGTTTTATAAAAATAACTGTTTTGGTATGTTAAGTTAATTAATAAATTTGTCATTAAAATTTCAATAAAAAAAGTTTAGCTTAAAAATTTAATATCCTAAAAAGTTTTCTACTTCCTGTTTTCCCCCAAAAAAATATTTCAAACTTAATTATATGTTTTGCTTTGCTTGTTTGATCATTATGAATAGCGAGTAGTTTAAGTTTATGCTTGTTAAGTAAATTGGTGTTTAGTGAATTAAAGATTATTCCCTAGTTAAATAACTCAAAATAGATTTGTAAAGATGCATTAGAAACTCATTTTAAGCACAAAAACATCATTTCAAAAAGATTATAAAGAGGCTTAAACGAATAAGCACTTTAAACTACTCTAGACTAGCAGACCTTAGGATTTTGATGCAACTAACTTGAAAACTTAACAAAACTTATTAAAACTAATCTTTAGACCTAATGAGAGCTTATGGAACTTACTTAAAAACCAAAAACAGACTGCAACCTTATTTTACCATTTTAAAAACCTTATCCCAAACACCCCTTTAAGAATTTGAAAATCCTTTTTAAGCCAAGACAGACTTAAATAAGCTTTGAATTTTGAAAACAGATTAAGCACTAAGATATTAGAGGACAAATAAGCACAAAGTAAGGACAAATAAGCATAATCTAATAAGTTATGACAATAAGCAGTTTTAACTCTTAAATGGGCAGTTTAAACTAAAACTTAAATGAGACTACTTCTAAGCTACCAACTAAACATATTAAGCTAACATTAAGAATAATAAGCACATATAAGCAACAATAAGCACAAATTAAGCAGAATTATGCATATTAAGCAAGTAAATAAGCTAAGAAAGAAATTTAAGCTATAAAGAGTAAAAGTAAGCTAACCATGGTCCTTTGCTCTAAACAAGGACAGAATTGCTCTTAGAGCTTATCTACAAGCTCCAGCTTGTTAAAAACAAGCTGGTAAAGTCCAATAAGCCCATCTATGTTTGGCTTATCATCCATTAAGCTAAAATCCACAATCCTTGACCAATTGACTTGAAAGTTAACAAACAAGCTCAAATAAGCTTTTAGGAGCTTATTTGAGCTGAAAGAGAGTTTGAGTACACATTTTAGCTTATTAAGACTTTTGAGTAAATTGCATAAGAAAAAGCTAAATTTAAAGAACACAATTAAACTGAAAATACTTTTATTAATAAAAAGACAAGTACATTAAGCTGGATTTTATTACAATAAGCATAAAATAAGCTGGAAAGTTTAAGCTACACTACCCTACACTATCTTATACTACTCCTACACTAGATGCTTTACTGTGTAATAGACTGCCACTATTTATAGATCTGAGAAGAGTCTTCTAGACCTTGAGACGCTCCCCAATCCATTCAATCCTAGCCCTTGATCTTCAATCTATCAATTAAACACCCTTGGATCACTTCTACGTCCTATTAGCCAATGAAAGGGCTTGGGATCGCTAGCGTGGATAAAATAGTCAGACGTGTCAGGGGTATGTCAGCTTCTAGAAGAACGGGAGCGTGTGGGGATTGAAAATGATGTTTTACCCTGCGTGTGTTTTATGTAAAAGAGAGGGAAATGGGGAAGAGGCACAGTAACATCTCTTGTTGACCCGTTAGTTTGACTTGAACCTTATAAATGGGATTGGGCTTGACTTTTAAGCTTTGGGCTAGAAAATGATATAGGATAAATGGATTTAGATTTGTATTTTTGATATATTTTTAGGCTTGGATTAGTATAGATACAATGTTAATGGGCTGATCCGGCCCAATAAAATGGGTACGGGTTGGCCCATTACGGATGTATATGCCTTCGGCTTCGGTTTTTTACGCTCTTTCCATTCTTCTCGTGACCTCGTTTTTGTCCGTTTTGACTTTTGTTCTTGTCCTTTTTTGATAATATCCATACCTGTAAACATAATTCACAAGAAATAACGATTATACAATCAATCTCTTTACTATGTATTTATTGGTCATTATTAGTCTTTTTAGCTTGTTTTAATAGGTAACTCTAGGTAAGGTTTATTTAAGCACATACCAAAAGCATCCCCCATAGCTAAGCTATTCATGCCTCTACTGCAGTGATATAAAAACACTGGCAATCAACCAAAAATTCCAATCCCCTACACTAATCAACAAGACCCTCGAAAAAGTCTAACTAAGTGCTCTCACAAGGCGCGCATCTTTTAAGAAATCACTAGTTTTAAACCCACCACCGATTTACCATTTTTAATAAATATACACACCAACAACTTCCATGCGATCTACATTTAATATAAATACATACTAAATAATCATACACTAAAGGATAACACGGAACAAGAAACACTAAAAAGATAAATTCTCGTCCTTGATTTTTTCACTCCGTGCCCAAACCAAGGCTTAAAAAAACGAAATCAACTGTTAAATTATAAGTTTAAGATGATAAAACAAGACTACTCATAAATGCTCTAATGTGTTACCATCAGCTACTTTCCTACTTTCCCCCCCCTCTCCTTATTGCCCACTAAATCCTCTAAGGGTTTTTATTCCTTATTATTGGCGACAAAAAAATTAAATTCTTTCTCATATAAAGTAAACAACTCGGTTTCAGGACAATAACTTAGCTTTTCTGAAATTCATTCCTAAAGAGCACGATATGGTGAGAATAAAGGTCCACATTAACAGGTTCTATTTCACATGTTTAGAGGTTTCCTTCATACATTTCATCCTAAACAACTCTCAACATACGAGTCCAAGACGGCAAGGCATTATTCTTTAGAACTAACCCCGATTCGAACACATTTGGCTTTACATTATTATTATTAATAGCAACATTATTAAACCATCGTCAATCCCTTTAAACAACTGACACATTGGGCATACCTAACTCGATAAGTAGCCAGTAGTCTTATTTCCGACTTTAGGTGAATTCATCGACCTTACTTAGAAGTTGCAACATCGGCAGCGAACCGACCAGATGCTGAGGCAAACTTTATCAATCAGTCTCGGATTATAAGTATTACCAATGTGCCTTATTTCTAAAGAACTGCTACATCGTAGCGCGAACCGCACCATTAGACAGAAACCTTTTATCAGCCCATAGTTCTTATTCATTAGTATTATTTATTATTACCATTCCACCCTTGTAAGACACTATCACATCGGTAAATCGGCGAGCCGACCTATGATCCAAAAAGTTCTTCACTTTCGGCTTCAGTTTATTACATTATATTATAGCCAAATTTCAAGTCATGTGGTCTTTTAACACTAGACCACAAACGTACACGAAAAGCACACCACTCAGGATTCCATTGGCTTGAAAAAATAACAGACACACTGCATTTAGAAGTGATAGTTATGTGATACCAAGACCTATAAAACCTAGAAATCTGGTACAGCTATTTCCCCCCATGACACTGATACAAAACCTCGATGTGTACCTTAATTTCACTAAGAAATCTCTAACGAAGGGATTAAAAAAACCGAAAAAAAAAAAAAAAAAGAAAAAAAAAAAAAAAAAACTAAAAACCGCATAAACCTAACAAGTTAACTTTATTTAATTCAACAATTATATAAACACTTTATTTATGATGATGGAGAAAAAAGTCACAGTTAACAAGCTATGAGCTCTAGCGCAGAGATCCAACTACTCTAAGTTTAGCATCTAACATATCTATAAAACTTATCTTTTTGTTGCTTCGCAAATTTAAAATCTTTAATAAACAAAATCCGCCGAATCTCTTAGTCTAATACAAACACAAGTTTGCATATTTAAAGTCTATTATGGAAACTTGCAAACTCTTGGCCTTTTCAAGCTAAGAACGTCGCACTTTCATAAAGGCTTCTTGTATAATCAACATACCTAGCAAAAGCTTAAATTTATATAAGTTCCACCGGCCATAGTCAAGTGAGCACAACATGCTCGATCATCTCAAGTCCAACAATTTTACACACACACAAACAACACCTAGTGTCGCAAAACAACTTATTCTATCACTTTTGAAAATTTTTTTTAATTTTGGCATATTTTTTGCTATTTTTGGTGGTCATTACGGGGTTATCGATTGATCTAGACAAGTATCTCTATGCCGAGGTAAGAACAATACATATGAAAGATAATCCCCTCTCACCCACCCCTTCATCTCCGATTCAACATTCTCCCCCCCCAATACTAGAAAATACACATTGTCCTCAATGTGAGAGCTGTCACAACCCATACTAATTTTAAGGCATCACACACACCAAATATTGGAATGAGGTCTCACTGCAAATCTAAAATGCCGGTTTGCATAATCCAAATATTAAGGGGTCTCTATGCAAATCTAAAGCCGTTTATTAATTATGCTAATAGATAAACGCTAATCAATAAGATCTAGGATATCGGATTCCTATATAAAAGCATGTGAAGGATTGAAGATCGAGTAAACGATGGACAAAACCACAAGCACGAGAGTCTTTATAATCCGGGCAATCCTGGACATAAAACATGAAACACGAGAAAGGAAGAGGCGAGCCTCCTCACATCACACTTATTAATAAATATTATTCTAATATACTACTACTAGAGATAAGCATGGGTTGCCACCCATGAAGCGCTTGTTTTTGTGCGGGTCTCTAGCTTGACTCTCCCCATATCATCATGATATTAGGGATGAAATACGTGGAAGAGGAAACTTTCATTGGACATTTATATGCTACCGGTTTTAGAGAAGAAAAATGAAAAGCGGAGATGCCGGGGTCAAAAATGATATTCTCACTCCCAAAGGAGAGAGGAAGAAAAGAATCCACTAGATAGGTGAAATAAGGAAGAAAAATTCGGATAATATATGTGAGGGAAAGATAATGGCAATCCTCAAAGGGTAAGCTCACATATGTTGGAGAAAAGGTTTTCTCATGAATCCCGGGGTTGAAAACTTTGTCCTCGGTCATCAAATCATCAATTGGAGCATCGTACAAAATCTTCTTCCATTCATTCTCTTTAGATTCCAAATCAAATAAATCATCATTCTTTTCGAGAGGCGGTTCATCGGTGAATCCCTCAAGAATGGAAACAACACTCATCTTAGGAGTAGACGGATCACGGTGAAGTAGAAACTCAATCTCATCAACGTCGCCACCTAGTTCGAAACATTCATCCTCATTAAAATCGAAAAGAGGTATGACAAGCAAAGCCGGCTCATCAAAGTTAAAAACATAAGAGTCCTTACTCTTGATGTTCTCTAACACCTTATCAAAAAGAGGATTTACGTCACTAGAGATATATTCGTCATCGAATTCAAAAAGAGGGTTCGAGTAAATTTTAACATTATCTTTCGGAACGTCCTCATCGGATAATGACTCGTCATCACTAGAGGTAAAATCATCATTTGAGTCAAAGAGAGGGTTAGAGAAAGTCACAGATTTTTCCTCATAAACGTTAATGGGAGAGAAATCATCATACAAAGGTAAAATGCACTCACTATCACTCTCAGATGTATCCTTGGACTCACTTAGGATTGGAACAAGGTCCGCTCCACACTTAACTTTACAGAAATCGCCGATTTCCTTTTCCAGGAATAGTGGCTAAAAGTACCTCATCCCTATGATGAGGGAGTCCTCGGGCTCCAAAGTTGGCAAAACGGGTGTGATTGCAATAGATAGAGGTATTTGAGAATCAATTTCATTCAAAGGAATAGTACTATCCTCGTAATCATAGTCATCATCGTCATCATAGCAAAAAGATTTGAAACGTTGCGAAGGATAAGTACTAAGATTAGCCACCTGCACTAGATGCTGAAGCTCTTTCTTTTTATTAATCTCAATACTCATTCCATTGAATTTACCTTTAAGCTCATCAATCATACTTTCACATTCCCTTCTAAAACTACTCTCTATATTTCTCATTTTTGATAATCTTTAATCTTGTAAGTCACTTACTTAAACTTAAACATTTCATCTAAATAGAATTGCTTTAGAGATCCTCCATATCTTTATACCTTATTTCTTTTTTAAGCTATTAGGCAAAACAAGGAAAAACAAGCTAAAACCATTTGGACTTTAGGACTCAATAAGCAACAAGAAACCTAATAAGCTAAAAACAGACCAAGACCTAAACCTAATAAGCAATAATTACTAGAATTTAAGCAACCAGAATAAGCTGAAATCAGCTAGAACCACTAAGATATCAGACACTAAAACACACTTGAAAAGGGCTTACACCACTACTTTTAAGCTACTATTAAGAACTAAAAAGTACTAGGAATAAGCTAAGAACAAAAGACAGATTAAGAACTTGACTCAAAGAACACAAATAAGCTGAATGAAGCAAATTTCCTAAGGTAATAAGCTAGAAAAAAGAAGATGAAAATGACAGGGACACTACTTTTAGTTTTTGGCTTTTTGAAGAAAAGACAGATTTAAAACTTACTTCAAAGACTCAATAAGCACTTATAAAACAAATAAGCTGAAAACAGATGATGAGCTAGACCTAATTAGCTTAGAAGGTTAAAAATATGCATAACAAATAAGCTGAAAAACATTAAAAAGCAATAAAGACAGCAGACTTAAGAATAGATTCTAAAGACTATTTTCACACTTTTTGAACTAACTTATTGAACTGATAAGAAACAGGTAAAAGCTAAAACAATGAAACAGATAGAGATTGGGACTCAAAGAACACATACCCTACTTGAAAAGAAATAAGCTAGAAAAAGGGCAATTGAAAATGACAACATACCCTACTTGGTTTTTTGGCTTTTTAAAGAAAAAGGCTTTTTGCAACTTACAAATAAGACACAAACAGACTTTTAGCAATTCAAGAACTAAAAACAGATTAACTATAGACTTAAATGAGCTAAATGAAACAAAAATTAACCTATATTAAGCTAAGAATTTTACCTTAAAAGATCTGCAAACTCAGACCCTTGAGCTTAAACCATTACTACACCACTTGACTGTTTTTTAACCAAAACCTTTAAATAACTCAAAATAGATTTGTAAAGATGCATTAGAAACTCATTTTAAGCACAAAAACATCATTTCAAAAAGATTATAAAGAGGCTTAAACGAATAAGCACTTTAAACTACTCTAGACTAGCAGACCTTAGGATTTTGATGCAACTAACTTGAAAACTTAACAAAACTTATTAAAACTAATCTTTAGACCTAATGAGAGCTTATGGAACTTACTTAAAACCTAAAAACAGACTGCAACCTTATTTTACCATTTTAAAAACCTTATCCCAAACACCCCTTTAAGAATTTGAAAATCCTTTTTAAGCCAAGGCAGACTTAAATAAGCTTTGAATTTTGAAAACAGATTAAGCACTAAGATATTAGAGGACAAATAAGCACAAAGTAAGGACAAATAAGCAAAATCTAATAAGTTATGACAATAAGTGGTTTTAACTATTAAATGGGCAGTTTAAACTAAAACATAAATGGGACTACTTCTAAGCTACCAACTAAACATATTAAGCTAACATTAAGAATAATATGCACATATAAGCAACAATAAGCACGAATTAAGCAGAATTATGCATATTAAGCAAGTAAATAAGCTAAGAAAGAAATTTAAGCTATAAAGAGTAAAAGTAAGCTAACCATGGTCCTTTGCTCTAAACAAGGACATAATTGCTCTTAGAGCTTATCTACAAGCTCCAACTTGTTAAAAACAAGCTGGTAAAGTCCAATAAGCTCATCCATGTTTGGCTTATCATCCATTAAGCTAAAATCCACAATCCTTGACCAATTGACTTGAAAGTTAACAAACAAGCTCAAATAAGCTTTTAGGAGCTTATTTGAGCTGAAAGAGAGTTTGAGTACACATTTTAGCTTATTAAGACTTTTGAGTAAATTGCATAAGAAAAAGCTAAATTTAAAGAATACAATTAAACTGAAAATACTTTTATTAATAAAAAGACAAGTACATTAAGCTGGATTTTATTACAATAAGCATAAAATAAGCTGGAAAGTTTAAGCTACACTACCTTACACTATCCTATACTACTCCTACACTAGATGCTTTACTGTGTGATAGACTGCCACTATTTATAGATATGAGAAGAGTCTTCTAGACCTTGAGACGCTCCCCAATCCATTCAATCCTAGCCCTTGATCTTTAATCCATCAATTAAACACCCTTGGATCACTTCCACGTCCTATTAGCAAATGAAAGTGCTTGGGATCGCTAGTGTGGATAAAATAGTCAGACGTGTCAGGGGTATGTCAGCTTCTAGAATGTGAACGGGACGGGAGGAGTGAAAATGATGTTTTACCCTACGTGTGTTTTGTGTAAAAGAGAGGGAAATAGGGAAGAGACACAGTAACATCTCTTGTTGACCCGTTAGTTTGACTTGAGCCTTATAAATGGAATTGGGCTTGACTTTTAAGCTTTGGGCCAGGAAATGATATAGGATAAATGGATTTAGATTTGTATTTTTGATATATTTTTAGGCTTGGATTAGTATAGATACAATGTTAATGGGCTGATCCGGCCCAATAAAATGGGTACGGGTGTTGCCCGTTACGATGTATATGCTCTTCGTCTTCGTTTTTTAAACGCTTTTTCTCCATTCTCTCGTGCTCATTTTGTCTGTTGAAAAAAAAACTTCGTTTTTGTCCTTTTTTGTGATATAACATACCTTAAGACACAATCGGCAGGAAAGACACAGATACAATCTTTTTTATTTATGTATTTTTGGTCATTATTAGTCTTTTTAGCTTGTTTTAATAGGTAACAGGTATGTGTATTTAAGCACATACCAAAATCCCCCATACTAAGCTATTTCATGTCCTCACGCAGTGATATAAATACACGCTTAAAACCAAAAATTCCAATCCCCCTAAACTAATCACCTCGAAAAGTAACTAAGTGCTCATCTAAGGGGATTAAGAAATCACTAGTTTTAAAAGGCCCCCGATTTACCATTTTTATAAATATACAAACACTTATTCTCATTTTTTATATATATCATAACTTTAAGGATAACGGAACAAGAAACACTAAAAGGATAAATTCATCGTCCTTGATTTTTTACCCACCCCAAACCAAGCTTAAAAACGAAATCATTGTTAAATACAAGTTAAGATGCTAACACTACTCATAAATGCTAATTGTGTACGCATAGCTACTTTCCGCTCCCTTATTCCTAAATCCTCTAAGGGTTTTATTCTTAATCAATGAGTGGCGACGGAGCAAGTAAATTAAATTCCTTATTCATTATAAAGTAAAACCCGGTTAGACATAATTAGTTTAAATTCCTTTCCCTAAAGAGACATATTGGTGAGAATAAGGCCACATAATGTTTCCTAATTTCGCATGATTTAGAGTTATCCTTTTTATTTTCATTCCATAATAAAACCAACTACGAGTCCCAAAGACGAAGGCTTTATTTAAGATTACCCCAATCGAAATTTGGCTTTATTATTATTGTTATTATTGCAATATTATTAAACATCGGTCCTTTAAACAACTAACACATCGGGCGTCCTAACCGACAAGAGCCAGTAGTCTTATTTTCGTCCCTCTGGTGAATTCATCGACCTTTTTGAAGGTTGCAACATCGGCAGCGAACCGACCAGATGCAGCAAACTTTTATCAGTCCCCCAGATTATTATTTACATGTGGGCCTTTGTTAGAAGACTACTACCATCGGCACGGAACCGACCAGGCGACAGTAACCTTTTATTAGCCCATAGATTCTTATATTATTATTAGTATTACCATCCCACCCTTTCAATGACTCTCACAGCGTATGGCGAGCCGACCATAGCCAGAAGTCTTATTTCGGCTGTGAGTTATGACATTATTATTATAGCCAAAGTTCAATCTTGTAGTCCTTCAACTACCTAGACAAGCGTAGCGATCCGTCAAAATCGTAGGCCAATTTCCCCACAACACCGACAAAACCCTCATTGTTGGTACCTTAATTTCACCAGAAGGAATACTCTACGAAGGGATTTAAACAAAAAAAATCGGCAAAAACCTAAAGTAACTTTAATTACTTCAACAAGTATAAACATTTATTAAGCCGATGGGAGCATAAAGTCACAATTAACATCTATACACAAAGTCTTCCAACTACAAACACCAATTTAGCATCTAACTTATATAAAACTCTAATCATTTTTCGTTCTTTTTCGCAAATTTACAATCTTAATAAAAGATCCGCGATTCTTAGTCCCTATTAAAACAAGCTTTGCATATTTTAATGCTACCATGGAATATTGCAACTCTTGGATTTTTCAAAGCTAAACTCGCATTTTAAAACTTCCCTTGTATAAAGAATACTAGCAAAAGCTGTAAATTTATATTAGTTTAAAAAAGGGGCAAGCAAAGAGCGCAACATGCTCGATCACGTCAAAATTTATCAAAAAAGACAACACCTCGTGTCAGAAACACCTTATTCTATTTTTGAATTGTTTAATTTTGGCCAATATTTTTGCTATTTTGTTGGCCAAAACGGTTTACGTGAAGACAAGGCAAATGGCAGTAAGATCAAATCGAAAAATCGCCCCCCCCCCCCTAATTAAATTACACACATTGTCTCTCAATATGAGACTGTTAACCCCCATACTAATTTCAAGGCATAATCCAAATATTAAGGGGTCTCTATGCAAATCTAAAGCCGTTTATTAATTATGCTAATAGATAAACGCTAATCAATAAGATCTAGGATATCGGATTCCTATATAAAAGCATGTGAAGGATTGAAGATCGAGTAAACGATGGACAAAACCACAAGCACGAGAGTCTTTATAATCCGGGCAATCCTGGACATAAAACATGAACAACAGACAGGGAAAGGCGAGCCTCCTCACACACACTTATTAATAAAATTATTTCTAATATACTACTATAGAGGATAAGCAGGGTTGCCACCACAAAGAAGCGCTTGTTTTTTGTGCGGTCTCTAGCCTTGACCTCTCCCCCCATACATCATGATATTAGGGATGAAACACGTAGAAGAGGAAACTTTCATTGGACATTTATATGCTACCGGTTTTAGAGAAGAAAAATGAAAAGCGGAGATGCCGGGGTCAAAAATGATATTCTCACTCCCGGAGGAGAGAGGAAGAAAAGAATCCACCAGATAGGTGAAATAAGGAAGAAAAATTCGGATAATATATGTGAGGGAAAGATAATGGCAATCCTCAAAGGGTAAGCCCTCACATATGTTGGAAAAGAAAAGGTTTTCTCCCATGAATCCCGGGTTGAAAACTTTGTCCTGCCCCCGTTCAATCACCACTCCTGGCACCCTGGTCCTCGGTCATCAAATCATCAATTGTACCATCCGTTTTAACAAAAATCTTCTCTCCATTCATTCCTTTAGATTCCAAATCACATTAAAATCCATCATATTCTCTTCGAGATGGCGGTTCATACGGTGAACCCGCGAGAATGGAAAACAACACTCAAATCTTAGGATAGACGTATCACACGTGAAGTAGAAACTCAATCTCATCAGACGTCGCCACCTATGTTCGAAACAATTCATTCTCCAGTATAATCGAAAAGAGTGTGTGACAACAAAAGAATAAAAAGCGGCTCATCAAAGTTAGAAAACATAAGAGTCCCTTACCTCGATTCTCCTAAACACCTCATCAAAAAGAGGATTTACGTCACTAGAGATATATTCGTCATCGAATTCAAAAAGAGGGTTCGAGTAAATTTTAACATTATCTTTCGGAACGTCCTCATTGG
The DNA here is from genome assembly GCA_026074375.1 of Tanacetum coccineum. Lineage (NCBI taxonomy): Eukaryota > Viridiplantae > Streptophyta > Magnoliopsida > Asterales > Asteraceae > Tanacetum > Tanacetum coccineum. The sequence goes on along the minus strand of BQNB010003143.1, from coordinate 36,840 downwards.
ATAATGACTCGTCATCACTAGAGGTAAAATCATCATTTGAGTCAAAGAGAGGGTTAGAGAAAGTCATAGATTTTTCCTCATAAATGTTAATGGGAGAGAAATCATCACACAAAGGTAAAATGCACTCACTATCACTCTCAGATGTATCCTCAGACTCACTTAGGATTGGAACAAGGTCCTCAACACTAGACTTTATGAATTCGTCCGATTCCTTTTCAGGAATAGTGCTAAGTTCCTCATCCCCTATGATGAGGGAGTCCTCGGGCTCCAAAGTTGGCAAAACGGGTATGATTGCAATAGATGGAGGTATTTGAGAATCAATTTCATTCAAAGGAATAGTACTATCCTCGTAATCATAGTCATCATCAACTTCATAGCAAAAAGATTTGAAACGTTGCGAATGATAAGTACTAAGATTAGCCACCTGTACTAGATGCTGAAGCTCTTTCTTTTTATAGGAATCTCAATACATCCATGGTCCTTTAGAATTTACCCTTTAAAGCTCATCAATCATACTTGGTTTCACATTCCCTTAAAAACTAATATCTTATTTTCTCATTTGATAATCTTAATCTGTTAAAGCTTACTTTAAACTCAACTGTTCATCTAATAAGGTTTTGCTTTAGATCCTCCATATCTTGGATACTTATTTCTTGAAGAGGTGATTGATCGATGCTAGCCGCCTGCTTTTGTTGAAGAAAATTTTCACAAAATGATTACATCATTTGAAGAAGTTCATTCATCTTTTGCTGATTAAGGTTCTCTTGAATACTCGAAGGCTGATGATTGATGGAATACTGCAGGGGTTGGTCAAAACCGGAATAGTTAGGCTCAAAATAGTTGTGATTCATCGGTTGACATTGAAAACTTTCATGAGGACCCCCATAGTTTTCACAGCAAAGATATTGTTGTGAAAACTTCCCGGTGAATTTGTTGTGGAATAATAATTATCACTAAACACTAAGTTTTGGATTGTAACTCGTTCCGCTCCAATAGACAAGCGGGAATCGTAGTGGACAATCATAACCATGGTGAGAATCATTTCCACATAACTCGCACGAGTATGATTCGTACTGGGGTTGTGGAGGGTGGGTGAAAACGTTTGGAAGATCATTGAAAGAGTATGTATTAGAAACATCAATGGATGAATTTCCATCTCTTGAAGGGCAAATCCAACAAGATCCTTCTCTAAGAGCATAGACCACCACCAATTTTTGGCAAGTACAAGTCGTTGACAACGTAGGACCATTTTCTAACTTAATAAACTGACTTTACCAATGAAAACAATAAAAATTGTCTAACAGAAGATTTGGGGTTGTGAATGTGGGTTAGAAAAATCGGGAGTTTGATTATAAGAATTAGAGTCATAGACGGGTTCATCTTCGAAACTCACATTGGTACAATGCCGACAATTTCCACCGTTAAACGAACCTCCACACCAAGATTAACCTATAGACTTAAATGAGCTAAATGAAACAAAAATTAACCTATATTAAGCTAAGAATTTTACCTTAAAAGATCTGCAAACTCAGACCCTTGAGCTTAAACCATTACTACACCATTTGACTGTTTTTTAACCAAAACCTTTAAATAACTCAAAATAGATTTGTAAAGATGCATTAGAAACTCATTTTAAGCACAAAAACATCATTTCAAAAAGATTATAAAGAGGCTTAAACGAATAAGCACTTTAAACTACTCTAGACTAGTAGACCTTAGGATTTTGATGCAACTAACTTAAAAACTTAACAAAACTAATTTAAAACTTATTAAAACTAATCTTTAGACCTAATGAGAGCTTATGGAACTTACTTAAAAACCAAAAATAGACTGCAACCTTATTTTACCATTTTAAAAACCTTATCCCAAACACCCCTTTAAGAATTTGAAAATCCTTTTTAAGCCAAGACAGACTTAAATAAGCTTTGAATTTTGAAAACAGATTAAGCACTAAGATATTAGAGGACAAATAAGCACAAAGTAAGGACAAATAAGCATAATCTAATAAGTTATGACAATAAGCAGTTTTAACTCTTAAATGGGAAGTTTAAACTAAAACTTAAATGAGACTACATCTAAGCTACCAACTAAACATATTAAGCTAACATTAAGAATAATAAGCACATATAAGCAACAATAATCACAAATTAAGCAGAATTATGCATATTAAGCAATTAAATAAGCTAAGAAAGAAATGTAAGCTATAAAGAGTAAAAGTTCGCTAACCATGGTCCCTTTGCTCTAAACCAAGACAGAATTGCGCTTAAAGCTTAGCTACAAGCCTATGCTTGTTAAAACAGCTGTAAAGTCCATAAGCCCATCTATGATCCCACAATCCTTGATCGCGAAATTGACTTGAAAGTTTAACAAACAAGGCTCAAATAACTTTTATGAGCTTAGTTAGTTGAAAGAGAGTTTGAGTACACATTTTAGCTTATTAAGACTTTTGAGTAAATTGCATAAGAAAAAGCTAAATTTAAAGAACATAATTAAACTGAAAATGCTTTTATTAATAAAAAGACAAGTACATTTAGCTAGATTTTATGACAATAAGCATAAAATAAGCTGGAAAGTTTAAGCTACACTACCTTACACTATCCTATACTACTCTTTACTCCTACACAGATGCTTTACTTGTGAATAGAACGCCAATAATTTAGAGATATGAGAAGATCGTCTAGACCTTGAGACGCTCCCCAATCCATTCAATCCTAGCCTTTGATCTTTAATCTATCAATTAAACACCCTTGGATCACTTCCACCATCCTATTAGCTAAATTGAAAGGGCTTGGATTTGCCCAGCGAAAATAAAATAGTCTGACCGTGTCAGGGGTAGGTCAGCTTCTAGAAGGAACGAGAGTGTGTGAAGGAGTGAAAATGATGTTTTACCCTGCGTGTGTTTTGTGTAAAAGATAGGGAAATGGGGAAGAGGCACAGTAACATCTCTTGTTGACCCATTAGTTTGACTTGAACCTTATAAATAGGATTGGGCTTGACTTTTAAGCTTTAGGCCAGGAAATGATATAGGATAAATGGATTTAGATTTGTATTTTTGTTATATTTTTAGGCTTGGATTAGTATAGATACTGTAGGTTCCTATATTTTCACACAAAGATAGAACTAGAGAGAGAGAGAGAGTTAGAGAGAGAGATGGTTAGGAGAAAGCTAGATAAAAACACACTAAATTATGTGTGTAAAATAATTCAACCAACACCCTCTCCATGTGAGAGCTTTTATACTAAGGTATAATCGGGGCATTTCATGGGTTGCCATGGGCTTTCATGCTTGGCCGTTAGCTTTACTAAATAATACATAAAATTTTCTAACTATTACAAAGGCTCGTGAGTTCGATAATGATCATCACTTCACTAAAAATTGAATTCCTAACAATCTCCCCATAAGGGACGATCGTTAAGATCTCATAAATGATCAACACTTTCTGTATTTCTAACAATCTCCCCCTAAGGGGTGATAATAGAGATCTCTCCTTATGACCTTGATCATTAATCGTTGAAGCTTCTTGTCTTGATCTTGAGTCCTTTTTGTGTAATAGTTGATCTTTTATCTTGCATCTTTATGTAGTGATCTTTGACTTGTGGCTTGAGCTTGTTTCTTTAAGATTGTCATTGTATGTGATCTTGAGCTTTCTTGAGATCATCAGCCAAATTTAATCTCTAATCATCATCTTGTGATCTTTTTGCCTATCTTGTATGCTTGTGACTTTCAGGCCAACATGCTCATACTTGTTGCAAATCCTTGAAAAGCTTGACTTTATGTTCGTATTTCTTCATCAATTCATAACTTTATCACTTTGACATACTGAAGAAGAAGTTGGTATTAGAGTTTGCGGAAGCTTTGGGTCATTCTTACTTGATGTTTTAAAGTCATTGAGTCTTCATGTGGCTATGAACTTGACTATGCTGGAACGAGGTATCTGCATCTCTATTTTTATGTAATCCTGAAATAAAACAGTTAGTCAATAAAGCTTGTACGGAATATTGGCTTTGTCATATATCGTAACAGAGGTTCGGTTCATTAAAATCTGGCTATCGTGAGGACTCGTTTTTACAGTAATAAATTAATGTACCTGTGAATCAGGTATTCATTATAAGAACCTCCATTGATAGGGTTTCCTCCCAGCTCAAAGAGTTAGATCCCCTAACGCAGATGCATTAATTCACTGTACTTGCTAGTACTCTTTACTGGACCCTCAAAGCAAGGGCTACCGCACGTAATAGTATTGCTACTAATAGAACGGTAAGAGTGAATCAGTGAGTTACTATCTCACTGATTGAAGAGAAAATTGATTTGAAAATCAATCGACGTGTCACTAATAAAAGCGTTTTTTGTACACGTGAGAGTTTTAAGGCATTTTTATCAAAAATCACGCCCATTCTCCGTCGGTTCCATAATCTGGACCGAATCGATGCCCAGTGTCACAAGTTTGATCCATTAAGGATCTCACAAGTCACCTACCTAGAGCTTGTTTGATGTGGCATTTTAGCAGGATTATCCATCTTCCAACTGTGAATACTTTTCGTATCACACGATTTTGGCAATTACACAAGGATAAATGAAATGGACTCTAAATAATTCCGTGTTTTTCATAGTGTGTGAAAGACAATTATATTGGAATAGTGTCCTAGACGAAGGATTTTAATATGATCTCTTCTCTAGACTGCCAATAGTCATTTTGGTTTTAGGTGGTCGGAGGCTGGGGCTTGACTGCCACCTTTTTCACTACCACTATCCAGAGTGAGAAAAGTTCAATAGATCACGTGGTTTAGGTCTCCGGAGAAATTAAACATAATTCTTTGAAGGATTTTGAGTGGCCTAGGGAGGGTTGTGCATTGCATCACTGGTCCAGATGTCAGTCTCAAAATGTCAGCAATCATCATTGTGATACTGATCAGCGAGATGCTATGACCACCCGGTTTTTCTGCCTAGGGAGTATGGAGGGCTTTTCTTTCTTTTCCACCTTAATTCCGTACCAATTCTTTTTCAATTCTCCACCCATTCATTCATACCGAACTTCATGACTGGTACCTTGTTGGGTTTGTTCCAGTACTAGCTCCATCTTAGTCAGCACTATTCCCTTATTCTCACTTTTACTCCTTTTTATATCATACCAAAGGACTTCTATACTAACTAGTATATTGTCCCTGAGTAGATCCCTCCGGTTCTGGCTGGATCATGGGAACGAATACCTAACCTTACCAACCTTATAACTCTGATAAAATTAAATGCATGGTCGGTCTTTTGGTACTGTTCTCCTTGCCATAAAACCATTTAAAAACCTTAATCAAGGTACTTGTGATATAAATATCAAAGCTTTTTGTACCTCGATTGTTTTGGCTTTTCAGAAACGCTCCTCCCCCCCCGCAACATGTCACGATATTCGAAAGTGTTTAGCACATGTAGGATGGAGTACACACATGAGTCTATAAAATCACATTTTTCTACATTTTCATATTTTAATCACATTTTCTTCTCTTATCAAAAATTTTAAACCCTTTGATATTTTGGATATCAAATGATTTAAATATGTTAGAAAACTTGGAGAAAAATGTGCCGATTATGTACAAGCCGATTAGGGAACACATTAATGCTCCCCTTCAAACTATAAGGGTATGTGTGAGTGTCAGGTATAATAATTTTGAAAGATTTTGAGTTTAACGAAAAACTCATGAAAAAATTTATACATTGACACTTAACACCTAAAGATACACTACATAATAATATATTCATAAGATTATGTATGAGACATGACCTAAAAATGTTTAAACCAAAAATGACACAGTCATTCAGTCCATGTCAGCAATCTGTAGTCCGTCTCGATACTTAATTTTTGGAAGTTTGTCCTTACTTTCCTCCCCTCGGAACCAGCAATCCTTTCTTTGATTAATTTTAGCTTTTTTGCAAGCCGCATTAAGAATACTTAATGTGTAAAGCTCAAATGTCTGAAGTACACAATTAATTCGAAATCGTAACATCAAAGTCAATTAAGTCTCGGATGTCCGCATTTCTCCTTACACAATAGTGATGATATAAATTGCAACACCAAGGTTAGCTAAGTCCCGGATGTCACAATTATTCCCTCTACATAGCCAAAATGATAATACCTAAGTCAACTAAGTCTCGGATGTAAACATTTCTTCCTGCAGATCCCTGGACTATCTAAAGAGATCATCAGACCTATGTTGTACCTCTTTTAGCAAATATTTCTACTTCTCTTTTTTAAATAATTAAACTTAGTGGTTGAACCGGGTCGAAGGAAACATTAATTGAATCAGAAACAATCTTCTCATGCTAGAATAAATCTTCTAACAACAACACTTGCCCCCCTTGGTATCCTCAAATGAGTGATACAAAAGAGGAATAAGATATCTCTTCCCTTATAAGAAGACATAGTGCAACACCAAAGATAACAAGTTAAAGACACTGATTTTCTTAACGATTACTGAACATTTGTCTCCCCGGATGGCTAAAATTAAAGAAGGCTATAGACTCTATCACGTGTACTTGTTGTACCTTTCAGTGTATCTACTCCTTCCCCCTTGCTGGTTTCGATACCTCGGAATCAGCAAAACCTTGTACGCACCCATACTTGAGATCGTGTTCGAAGAATTAATAAGCTTAAATCTATTCCGTGAGAATCAATTTCAAGACTTTTAAAACTATGAAAGAATTTCCAAACATTCCTATGTCTTTTTATCAAACTAATGGTGTTGGCAATATTATTCGTAAAAGTAGTTTTAAAGCCCTGATTCACTAAGTCGAATTTGGCATGACGAGGGTGACGCCCGAAGGGAAGTGGGGGGTTTGTGGGATTGTGGGTGGAGAGGCCGGATGCCGGGGGTAAGGGGGGGGGAAGGGGCACGGGGGGTGCCAGTGGCGGGGGGCGGGGAAGGGTTTGGCACGCGACTCGAGGTGGTTTGGAGGGGAGTGGTGGGTGGAGGCGGAGTCGTCGGGGAGGAGTTAGTTAAATGTTAGACCCTTTAAATTGTTATCCTCATTATCAAAAACTTTATCTCCTTTATTCCTGCATATTTTGAAAGACCTGTTTTAAAAATATTATTTTCTGAAACTTTTATCCCCCTCAACTAAGACCCTTTTCTAGTTAAGAGTGTCGGTGGAATTCGGAAAGTGGGGGTGGGGGTGGTGAGTGGGTTCGAATTGGTTCCCTTGGAAAATTCATTTTTTTTCTGGGGTGTTATAGAGAGAAGCGACTGGTTTCAGTGTAAATACAACGGTTAAATAAATGGTTTTTGTTTTTTGTAATAGTTGGTGTTGAATATATATGATATATATATAGTTGTGATTATTGGAAATGGGGGTTGGTATTTGTATGTTAAATGTTGCTAGAGTTTTTGTTTAATGAAGAGTTTTTGGTTTGGTAAATGGATTTTATTAGTAGGGGGTTATATGAGGGAAGATTTTGTTTATGATGAGTTTGTTTATATTAATTTTATGGTGTTTAAGGGGTAAGGAGAGTTAGGTGTGTATTAAAGATTGTGAATGACATTGCGATCCTATAATTATGCTGTGCAAAGTAATGCTTGATAATATTTTTTATTTTCGATTTTGTTTATTTTTATGTTTTTTGTATTTATATGTTTTTATTTTGTTTTTGTTTTTAAATATTTATAAATGTACATAGGATACATGAAGAATTACCACCATTATTCTTCCTTTGAGATAGTAGATCTCAACCAGACTGTTTCCCACCTAATGGAATTGGATTGACATTTGCGTCAAAGTAGCACCAAATGGCATGTTCTTAGTAAGTTGACTTCTTGTCAAACCGGTCAAGTAATGAAGGCGCCAATAACATACTCCTAGGGTTATCCTTTGTTAACATAGTGATCGTATCAAACGATTGGTTAAGATGGTGCAAATTTTGAGGAATGACCCCTTGTAAAGTTGTTTCTTTAGAACTCGGGTCTGAAGAAAGATTATGAAGGAGGGGTGCATTATCAAATTATGCATTTAAGTTAAGAGTACCTGCACTGACATTAAGAGTTTGATTGCATTCATATGGGTTAGTGATAGCATCATTTGAACCATTTGGAGGCCCACTGTCAACTTTGCTCGTGCAAGAGTCGAATAACTTTCCTGTAGGAATCCACCTAAGACCAGCAAGCTTGAAAATTCTACCTGTCGGTATCCACTTAAGACAAGATCTAGGAGTGTTTGGTTTCTCATGCACAGCGGAAGACTTGTTGAGAGAAAACCTTTGTCCTATAGCAATCTGCCTACCAGGTTTCTGAGTATGACTCTTTGGTTATACGGGTTTGTTGTTGTTTCTAGTCTTAGAGGATTGAACCTTGGCACGAGAATTCACCTCTTTCAGGAATTTTGTTATACAATTATCATGATTTGCATTAATGACACATTTATGACACGTCGAGCAAACAAAGTGTTTAGAGTCAGAAAAAGAACTAGAATTCCTAGAGTGATCTACTAGTGACACACCATTTGACATTCCACAACTACTCTTAGATACAAGCAAACTCCTAGATGTTTGATTGTTGCTCCTAGGATTTGGTTTGCTACCATTAGTAGTATTTTATAGACTAGTAGTATGCATCACACTAGGTTTTAAATTCCTATTTCTTTCTTGGTGGTCTTTTTCCCTAGCTTCCTTTAAGATAGTAATTATAGAGTCATATCATTTGAACCATCGATTCTTCTTGACGAGATTTCATAGTTAGCCAGGTGCAATCACGTGATGAGTTTTGCAAGCACATATTCTGAACTTTAGGCAAATAATAAGCGATTACCGGTTTTTGACAAAACGTTATTCACATCAACTTGGGGAGGCAAACCGGGTTTTGAAGAATTTAGTCGTTTAGATTTTAAACGCATTTGGGTTGTCTAACAACTTGGATGCTTTAGGGTGTTGTAACCATCGGTTTCCCCCAAGATGCTGGATTTGTGCAAACTAAGTATCCAAGCCAATTTCCTTTTAACTTTCTTAATTCATTTTTTAATGCTACATTCGCAAAAACCTTTTCCTGATCTGAGCCCTTTTAAATCAGCATTTTCCTCAACAGTCTTACTATTTATACTGACAATTAGTGAGTCATTATGACTCTTTTCGTCCTAAATCATGTCTATTTGATAAATCATAAAGTTCTTTGTAAGGCTGTTTTAAATGCTCATTTTCCTTATTAACTTCTCTTAGGTCTCTGAAGTATTTTGAGGCCACATACTTATTCCCCCTATTCAATTTTAATTGTTTCCAAAACATCCAAATGTTATGTTTAACCGTGGCCTTCATTTACTTCCTTCCTTCAAACTTTAATTTGATTGGTCAAGTTGTACAAATTAGGTGGTTTGACCTGTAGCTCAGCTTTCAAATCATTATCCTTATAAAAAAAATTCACAAAAACTCAAGGACTCCCTTGATGTCTTACATAGTTTTGTTACTTTTGAAAACTTTCTTCCATTATGTTTCCATTGAAATTCAAGTGAAAACAAGTTTTTCACAGTTGTAAAAATCTGTTTTGAAAGGTCATTATAAACTTCTTTTTCAACCATATCATTCGTTTTGAGAAACTCAGTGTTAAGCAAAGGATTTTTTACTTGATCTTGTTCAGCATCCTGGTCAATCTCTCTTCCCCTATGACTCATATTTGTTGAATCAGGAGTGGTATTGCTATCAACCTTTTCCCCCCAAACAGATATGTGTCATAACTTGGTTTAGATTGATCAATATGCGTTGTTCATTAGCAAGGAAAAGTATGTTTTGAGCAGTACAAATGTACCTCAGGAAATGGCACTTGGTCATTGACTGGGTCCTAATTAATCCGCATCCACAACATGTGTGAATAAGTTCCCTGAACTGCTGCATGAATCCTGCTTGTATAGTTTTGTTCCCCCCTTACGTTCTGTAATAGCCAACCCAACATCTAATGCATTAATGTCCATGCTCCAATTAGCCTCCAATTTTGTACTCTCAGTGACCAAACTCTCGTGCTGTTGTAACTGAGTTTCATTTACTAATTTGTTAAGTGCATTGTTGTTTTCAGACTCTATCCAACTGCTTTTCGAGACATTCAACCTGTCATCCACTACTTGAACCGGATTGATCTGAACATCTTGTGACTATAGCTGTAATCTACCGTATGTAATTACAGCTCTATGAATGACCGCGTCAAGTGTATCTAGGGTCTCGAGTAAATCACGTCTGTAAGTCTTAGGGTCGCAGAGCGTGTATTCTTCAAAATCTTGTTGCCAACATTGATTCAAATGATCCGATGAATTTACCCCTTTTGGGGCAAAAAATTCCTTGAAATGTGTTCGGAGTACTTCAAGACAAGTCTTTGCCTTAACCTCATGAAGATTCTCTTTTTCAAGTTGTAGCCTTAACTGATCCAGATTATAGAACATCTTCAATCTGAAAGTTTGATGCTCTTCACCGAAGAATGTGCGAAATGCAGCTTTAAATGCATCAACAGCATGAGACGAACTATTGAGATAGAGATCACGAAGATATGTCTCGAGTTGTTCAAACCATGTCATGCAGTGGGAGTGCCTTTGTTTTATGAGACGTTGCGTCAGTTGCAGCTCTTTCTCTTTTGAATTTGAATTTGAAGATTCCATTGAAATTCGATGTGTGAAATTAAATTAAGGATCTTAAGTAGATTAAGTGATTGATGTTGTGGTTTTGAGAAAGAAATTATACTTCACGGGATTTTACAAATCTATGATTTAAACCGGAAAAAAAATCTTTTATAGGATTTTACAAAATCAAGAAGAAACCGTGAAATGATAATTGTTTGTTGATTGTTTTTTAGTTTTAAATGATTACCGGTTGATTAAAACACAAACAAGGACAAGCGGTGCAATACTTTGGTAAGAAAGGACTAACCATGAAAATGTCTTACAACTAAAGGGTAATAAACAATTTAAATAAAACAAAAAACTATAACTAAAAATATTTGAAAAAGAAAGTTTAAAAGTGAAAGAGTTTTGAAGGCTAAGGACTAAAAGTGCAAATTTCAAATTTAATTTAATAAAACAAAACACTCCCCGCTTTTCAGTGTCTTCTTCGTTTCAAAATTGTAAGAAATGCAACGATTGTTGTTTCCTTGCTCGAGACTTGTACGATTATCGACGGTAAAATATAATTATATCACGATGATCGTTGCAAGGCAGCGAACGTAATGGTATAGGTTAGAAGACCCGCGAACAACCGAAGTCGAAACCTAAAAATCCGGAACAACACAAATGAGCACATTGTTCTTAATATGCTTTAGTATAACTCGTTTAGTTGTTTTTCGTGTTGAATAAATCGCCCTAGTTTGTTAACATATAACTCATCCTCATTTTTTTTTCTTAACCGTATTGACTGCCTATGATGTGGTATTGTTCACCCAACAAAACGCAATCCTTTTCTTGCTAGTCAAAACGCAGTCTAGTGTCTTAGACAAAACACAATGAGTCCACTTTAAGGCAAACCGCAAGATTTCCAAGACAAAACGCAGGCGTGAACTTGAGACAAATCGCAACAGAAACAAAACGCAATCTTGAACTAGACAAAACGCAATGTTTCTTGAGATTTGGGCAGCATAACGTTTCTATTTACTTGATAATTGGTCTTCAGTGATCAAAACGCAACACCAAAACGCAGCCCTTGGGGGGCCGTTTGTCAAAACGCAGTGTACATGTTTGCCAAAAAAACACAACGCTACACTGTCCTTTATCCAATTTTTATGGATCTATGTTTCTTTGTTTTGTCCTTGAGTTCAAACTATGAATGAGTAAATAAACCCAGAAAATGTTTTGAAAATAAGCTCTTACAATAAGGAAAGAGTTATGCTCTGTTTTCGTAACCAGTGGTGACAAGATAAGCTCAAAATAACTTAAGAAGGCATTTTAGAAAACAGTAATAAGCCACGAACGATGAGCAATATGAAGTTACAAACTATGTAGATTGAACGGTTTTAAGCTTTTTGACCTAAAGAAGCAAAAACTCAAAAAGACTATAAATAAGCTACGAACTAAATAGGCTACAAAGAGGCTTTCATAAGCTGTTAGGAGCACAAATAAGCCACGACAAAGATAAGAAATAAGCTTGTTAGGTTTTTAGATAGAAAAACTAAAACTCACGAGTTCAAATAAGGCCAAAAATCCAAACTATCTCTTTATAGCAAACGAGACATAAATAAAGCTATAATAAGCGCACAAACAGCTTGTTTTAAGCGTTTATAAGCTACACTGTAGTTAACCTTGAAATGCTAAAGTGTTTTTAAAAAACAACGTTAAGAGTTTTGTAACAAATCAGCCAAATCCAAACACTCCCTTAAAAGTGCAGCCGAGACCAAATAAGTTATATTAAGCTAATAAAAGACTGTTTTTAAAACTGAATAAGCTACGAAACAAACAACAACAAAAATGCGAGATAACACTAAAATATGATCAAACAGATTTAACAAAGAAAAAGGCAAGCGTTTGTGATGAAAGTCAAAAGAAGAAAAAGTAAACTTATGACATAATTTTAATTTCCTATGACCACATTTAAAATGAAACGAATCAAACAAGGCCAAATAAAAGTTTCAACAGTAATTGATTTGAGCCCAAATAACGATTAGCCACGAAATAAAAAGGAAATGAACTGTTTAGAATAGCAAATAGACCCGTTAGTTTGACTTGAACCTTATAAATAGGATTGGGCTTGACTTTTAAGCTTTGGGCCAGGAAATGATATAGGATAAATGGATTTAGATTTGTATTTTTGTTATATTTTTAGGCTTGGATTAGTATAGATACTGTAGGTTCCTATATTTTCACACAAAGATAGAACTAGAGAGAGAGAGAGAGTTAGAGAGAGAGAGATGGTTAGGAGAAAGCTAGATAAAAACACACTAAATTATGTGTGTAAAATAATTCAACCAACACCCTCTCCATGTGTGGAGAGGGCTTTTATACAAAGGGTAAATCGGGCTTTTCATGGGCTTGCCATGGGCTTTCTATGCTTTGGCCCGGTTAGCTTACTAAATAATACATAAAATTTTCTAACTATTACAAAGGCTCGTGAGTTCGATAATGATCATCACTTCACTAAAAATTGAATTCCTAACAATCTCCCCATAAGGGACGATCGTTAAGATCTCATAAATGATCAACACTTTCTGTATTTCTAACAATCTCCCCCTAAGGGGTGATCATAGAGATCTCTCCTTATGACCTTGATCATTAATCGTTGAAGCTTCTTGTCTTGATCTTGAGTCCTTTTTGTGTAATAGTTGATCTTTTATCTTGCATCTTTATGTAGTGATCTTTGACTTGTGGCTTGAGCTTGTTTCTTTAAGATTGTCATTGTATGTGATCTTGAGCTTTCTTAAGATCATCAGCCAAATTTAATCTCTAATCATCATCTTGTGATCTTTTGCCATCTTGTATGCTTGTGACTTTCAGGCCAACATGCTCATACTTGTTGCAATCTTGAAAGCTTGACTTTATGTTCGTATTTCTTCATCAATTCATAACTTTATCACTTTGACATACTGAAGAAGAAGTTGATATCAGAGTTTGCAGAAGCTTTGGGTCATTCTTACTTGATGTTTTAAAGTCATTGAGTCTTGAGTATAAGCATGTGGCTATGAACTTGACTATGCTAGAACGAGGTATATGCATCTCCATTTCTATGTAATCCTGAAATAAAATAGTTAGCAATAAAGCTTGGTGACGAATATGGCTTTGTCATTCGTCGGAGTTCGGTTGCATTAACCTCTGGTTTTGTGAGGACCGTTTTATAGTATAAATATTGTACCTCTGATTAGGTAGATTCATTATAAGAACCTCATTGATAGGGTTTCCAGCTCAAAGTGTTAGATCCTCTAACGCAAATGCATTAGATTTACTGTACTTGCTAGTATCTCTTTACCGGATACCTCAAAGCAGGCTACCTCACTAATAGTATTACTACTAATAGAACGATAAGAGTGAATCAGTGAGTTACTATCTCACAGATTGAAGAGAAAATTGATTTGAAAATCAATCGACGTGTCACTAATAAAAGCGTTTTTGTAACACATCGAGAGTTTTAAGATTTTATCAAAATTCATTCTCCGTCAGTTCATAATCTGGACCGAATCGATGCCCAGTGTGACAAGTTTGATCCATTAAGAATCTCACAAGTCACCTACCTAGAGCTTGTTTGATGTTGGCTCTAGCAGGATTTCCATCTTCACTGTGAATACTTTCGTATCACTCGGATGTTTTGGCAATATCACAAGGATAATGCGTAGGACTCTTAAGATAATCCTTGTTTTCATAGTGTGTGAAAGACAATTATATTGGAATAGTGTCCTAACAAGATTTATTGATGATCTCTTGGCTCTAGACTCAATAGTGCATTTTGGTTTTAGTGGTCGGAGGCTGGAGCTGACTGCCACCTTTTCAATACCAACTAACTCGGAGTGAGAAAGTCAATAGATAACGTGTTTAGTCTCTGTGAGAAATGAAACATAAATCTTTTGAGAGATTCTGAGTGGCTAGGGAGGGTTGTGCATTGCATCACTGGGTCCATGATGTCAGTCTTCAATGTCAGCAATCATCATTGTGATACTGACAACAGATGTATTGACCCGGTTTCTGCCTAGGTGTATGGAGGGCTTCTTTCTTTTCACCCTTTATCCGTATAATTCTTTTTCATTCTTCAACCCCTTTAGTGCTTACCGAGACTTCATGACTAGTACCTTGTTGGGTTTGTTCCAGTACTAGCTCCATCTTAGTCGGCACTATTCCCTTATTCTCACTTTTACTCCTTTTTATATCATACCTAAGGACTTCTACACTAACTAGTAGATTGTCCCTGGGTAGATCCCTCCGGTTCTGGCTGGATCATGGGAACGAATACCTAACCTTACCAACCTTATAACTCTGATAAAATTAAATGCATGGTCGGTCTTTTGGTACTGTTCTCCTTGCCATAAAACCATTTGAAAACCTTAATCAAGGTACTTGTGATATAAATATCAAAGCTTTTTGTACCTCGATTGTTTTGGCTTTTCAGAAACGCTCCCCCTCAACATGTGCATCGATATTCGAAAGTGTTTAGCACATGTAGGATGGAGTACACACATGAGTCTATAAAATCACATTTTTCTACATTTTCATATTTTAATCACATTTTCTCCTCTTATCAAAAATTTTAAACCCTTTGATATTTTGGATATCAAATGATTTAAATATGTTAGAAAACTTGGAGAAAAATGTGCCGATTATGCACAAGCCGATTAGGGAACACATTAATGCTCCCCCTCAAACTATAAGGGTATGTGTGAGTGTCAGGTATAATAATTTTGAAAGATTTTGAGTTTAACGAAAAACTCATAAAAAATGTATACATTAACACTTAACACCTAAAGATACACTACATAATAATATATTCATAAGATTATGTATGAGACATGACCTAAAAATGTTCAAACCGAAAATGACACAGTCATTCAGTCCATGTCAGCAATCTGTAGTCCGTCTCGATACTTAATTTTTGGAAGTTGTCTTAGCTTCCCCTCGAACCAGCAATCCTTTCTTGAGTAGATTCATAGATTTCTTGCAAGCCGCATTAAGAAGACTTGATGTGTAAAGCTCAAATGTCTGAAGTACACAATTAATTCGAAATCGTAACATCAAAGTCAATTAAGTCCCGGATGTCCGCATTTCTCCTTACACGATAGTGATGATATAAATTGCAACACCAAGGTTAGCTAAGTCCTAGATGTCATAATTATTCCCTCTACATAGCTGAAATGATAATACATAAGTCAACTAAGTCTCGGATGTAAACATTTTTTCCTGCAGGATACTAACTATCTAAAGGTATCATCATACCTATGTGTACCTCTTTTATCAAATATTTCTACTCTCTTTTTAATAATAAGCTTAGTGGTTGACCGGTCGAGGAAACATTAATTGAATCAGAAACAATCTTCTGACGCTAGAATAAATATTCTTCTAACAACTCTTTCCCCTCGGTATCTCAAATGATGCATACTAAAAATAACAAGATATCTCTTCCCCCATGTGGAAGAAATAGTGCACCTAAAAGTAACAAGTTAAGACACTGATTTTCTCTGCGGTTATGATATTTGTCTTCCCGGAATGGCCTAAAATTAAAGAAGGCTATGAACTCTATCACGTGTACATGTTGTACCTTTCAGTGTATCTACTCCTTCCCCATTGCTGGTTTCGATACCTCAAAATCAGCAAAACCTTGTACGCACCCATACTTGAGATCGTGTTCGAAGAATTAATAAGCTTAAATCTATTCCATGAGAATCAATTTCAAGACTTTTAAAACTATGAAAGAATTTCAAAACATTCCTAAGTCTTTTTACAAACTATGAGGTGTTGGCAATATTAGTCGTATGTAGTTTAAAGCCTGAATTCACTAAGTCTAAAATTGCAAATAAGTCTCTAAAGTTTGAAATAAATGACATCTAAAGCCCTTGTAGTTAATATAAATCAACTCCCCTTTAAATTGTTATCCGTCATTATCAAAAACTTTATCCGTTTATTCCGTGACTTATTTTGAAAGACTGTTTTAAAATATTATTTTCTGACACGTTCTCCCCCTTAAATAATGACCCGTTTTCTATTTAAAGAGCTGTTGTCATTGTGTGAGTGGTCGAATTGTCTTTGAAAATCATTTGTGATTACTGAAAGCACTGATTCATTGTAAAGACAACTTTTTACCAATAAAAATAAGATTTCTCTTATTTTGACAAATAAATGCACTGACACGTACACTTATTTTAAACAATCCAGGGTTATGTACAAAGTATTCATAACCTGTGATCCATGGATATGAAGTAATCCATGCCCGGGAAAAATTAATTACCCGTTGTCAGGAACAACTGTCTTTTTGACGACATGCTTTCCTCAGATTAAAAAGCAGGTTGCAGTCTGAAATAACTGCAAGCCATAAAGACATGTTTTAAAACTGTTTGAACTTCTGCTCGAACTTCATTTAAAGACCCGTGTCATTATTGAATGACATTTCTAGGTCCGTAAATGTTATCGATTTTCAGAAGACATGTCTTGAAAAATATTTTTGGTATTTTCTATTTTTCTATTTTTTTATGGTTTTTGTAGGTTTTATATTTTTGTATTTTTCTTTTTGTTTTTAAATATATACATAGGATACAAGAAGAATTATCTTCTTTTGAAGATAAAGTGCACTGAATCATACACTTTTCTTTTCTTTGAGGAGCGGGGCATGAAGTGTTGTCTGCAGACGCCATAAAACTTTGAAGAACGAGGATTGAACCTTTTTGTTCAAACGTCATTGTTTGTGTGCATCAGATTTGAATCCCTTAAACGACTCATTTATGAGATATCAGTCTTTTGGCAACCAAACTTTGAGTCTTTCCTTTTTTGGATTACAAGATGTACATGCACTTAAGTTAAGAATACTTGCACTGACATTAAGAGTTTGATCGCATTCATATGGGTTAGTGATATCATCATTTGAACCATTTGGAGACTCACTGTCAGCTTTGCTCGTGCAAGTGTCGAATAATTTTCCTGTAGGAATCCACTTTAGACCAACAGTTGTGAAAATTTTACTTGTGGATTTCCACCTAAGAGAAGATCTAGGAGATGTTTTCTCATATACAGCAGAAGTCTTTTTAGGAGAAAACATATGTCCTAAAAATATCTGCCTACCAGGTTTCTGAGTATGACTCTTATGTTCTACGGGGTCGTTACTGTTTTTAGTCTTATTGGGTTTAACCTTACGTGAATTCACTTCATTAAGGAGTTTTGTTATACAAGCATCATGATTTGCATTAAAGACACATTTATGACATGTAGAACAAAAAAAATGTTTGGAATCTGAAAAGGAAGTAGAATTCCTAGAGTGATCTGCTTTAGGCACAACCATAATTATTACGCGACTACTTTTAGATGTAGGCAAACTCCTAAATGTTTGATTCGTTCTCTTAGGGTTTGGAGTACTACCATTAGCAGTGTTTTGTAATCTAACAAAAGGCATCACACTAGGTTTTGAATTCCTATTTCTTTCTTGTGTCTTTTTCCTAGCTTCCTCTAGATGGTGATTATGAGCCATATCATTAGAACCATAAGATTCTTCTTGACTATTCCAAGATGAGCCAGGTGCAATCACATGATGAGGTTTTGCACGCATATATTCTCGAACTTTAGGCAAATAATGAGGAGTGACTGGTTTTGACAAAACATTTTTCTCATCAACTTGGGAGGCAAACCGTGGTTTTGAAATTCTAGGTGGTTCAGACTTAAACGCATTCAGTTGTCTAATAACTGAATGATTTCTAGATGATTGTAAAGGCGGTTTCCCCAAGATTGATGCATTGGCAAACTTAGTATCCATGCTATTTCCTTCTAACTTCTATACCAAGAACATCAAATAAGCCCAGAAATGCTTAGCTTAGAAAATAAGCTATTTGAGATTACAGTAAGCCACGAAAATAAGCAGATATGAAAATAAGCATGAATGAGAGAAAGAAACCCATAAAAATAAGCCTCTACAATGGCAGTTTACCCAACGAACAAATCTGAACTAAAAACCACCCAAAGGACAGATTTGTTCATAAGTTAAGATCAGAAAACGATGTAGGACTTTGACCAAAAAAATATGGGTTTTTAGATCTGTTGGTAACAAGAAATGAATAAACATTATCAAACATAACACAAAACCAAAATCGTGACAAAGGACAACAATGACAAATTAGATAAGCAAGTAGAGGAAATATATGTGGATCATTCAATTTTTGGTTTCAAAGTTGCCTCCAGCTTTCTAATTGCACGTAATTAGAAAGCATCAATTCCAATGCAAGTTTAGTAGGACCATTACTCGTATACCAGTCCGCACAGTGTAATTAATTGTCACAAACAAAAAAGATTCATCTAAGCCTGGGAATATAAACTATGCAAGTGATGTACATTAATCAAAAGAAAGAGCAGGCAATATATGTGGATGGAAACAAATTCAAGTGGATAACTTTTAGGTGCTATTTTGTTAGGATCACATAAATGGACCCGAACAAAGAAGCTTCGGTCACTCGAAGATACAAGACAAAAGTCTAGCTCGTTTTCCCCCCAAACAGATATGTGTCATAACTTGGTTTAGATTGATCAATATGCGTTGTTCATTAGCAAGGAAAAGTATGTTTTGAGCAGTACAAATGTACCTCAGGAAATGGCACTTGGTCATTGACTGGGTCCTAATTAATCCGCATCCACAACATGTGTGAATAAGTTCCCTGAACTGCTGCATGAATCCTGCTTGTATAGTTTTGTTCCCCCCTTACGTTCTGTAACAGCCAACCCAACATCTAATGCATTAACGTCCATGCTCAAATTAGCCTCCAATTTTGTACTCTTAGTGACCAAACTCTCATGCTGTTGTAACTGAGTTTCATTTACTAATTTGTTAAGTGCATTGTTGTTTTCAGACTCTATCCAACTGCTTTTTGAGACATTCAACCTGTCATCCACTTCTTTGAAACCGGAAAATTGAGGCTGAACATCTGGTGACTGA
Organism: Tanacetum coccineum; assembly: GCA_026074375.1. Classification (NCBI taxonomy): domain Eukaryota; kingdom Viridiplantae; phylum Streptophyta; class Magnoliopsida; order Asterales; family Asteraceae; genus Tanacetum; species Tanacetum coccineum. The sequence continues at coordinate 17,303 of BQNB010003143.1, read as the reverse complement.
TAGCTGTAATCTACCGTATGTAATTACAGCTCTATGAATGACCGCGTCAAGTGTATCTAGGGTCTCGACTAAATCACGTCTGTAAGTCTTAGGGTCGCAGAGCGTGTATTCTTCGAAATCTTGTTGCCAACATTGATTCAGATGATCCGATGAATTTACCCCTTTTGAGGCAAAAAATTCCTTGAAATGTGTTCGAAGTACTTCAAGACAAGTCTTTGCCTTAACCTCATGAAGATTCTCTTTTTCAAGTTGTAGCCTTAACTGATCTAGATTACGGAACATCTTCAATCTGAAAGTCTGATGCTCTTCATCGAAGAATGAGTGAAATGTTGGTTTAAATGCATCAACAGCATGAGACGAACTATTGAGATAGAGATCACGAAGATGTGTCTCGAGCTGTTCAAACCATGCCATGCAGTGGGAGTGCCTTTGTTTTATGAGACGTTGCGTCAGTTGCAGCTCTCTCTCTTTTGAATTTGAATTTGAAGATTCCATTGAAATTCGATGTGTGAAATTAAATTAAGGATCTTAAGTAGATTAAGTGATTGATGTTGTGGTTTTGAGAAAGAAATTATACTTCACGGGATTTTACAAATCTATGATTTAAACCGGAAAAAAAATCTTTTATAGGATTTTACAAAATCAAGAAGAAACCGTGAAATGATAATTGTTTGTTGATTGTTTTTTAGTTTTAAATGATTACCGGTTGATTAAAACACAAACAAGGACAAACGGTGCAATACTTTGGTAAGAAAGGACTAACCATGAAAATGTCTTACAACTAAAGGGTAATAAACAATTTAAATAAAACAAAAAACTATAACTAAAAATATTTGAAAAAGAAAGTTTAAAAGTGAAAGAGTTTTGAAGGCTAAGGACTAAAAGTGCAAATTTCAAATTTAATTTAATAAAACAAAACACTTCCCGCTTTTCAGTGTCTTCTTCGTTTCAAAATTGTAAGAAATGCAACGATTGTTGTTTCCTTGCTCGAGACTTGTACGATTATCGACGGTAAAATATAATTATATCACGATGATTGTTGCAAGGCCGCGAACGTAATGGTATATGTTAGAAGACCCGCGAATAACCGAAGTCGAAACCTAAAAATCCGGAACAACACAAATGAGCACATTGTTCTTAATATGCTTTAGGTCGGTGAAAAGCAAATATACCACGTTGATCGAAACGAGTTCACGATCACGATGGTATAAGTTAGAAGTCCCGTGGATAACTGAAACACGAACCTGAAAAACCAGTTTAACACGAATGAGTACGAATGAGCACGTTGTTCTTAATATGCTTTAGTATAACTCGTTTAGTTGTTTTTCGTGTTGAATAAATCGCCCTAGTTTGTTAACATATAACTCATCCTCATTTTTTTTCTTAACCGTATTGACTGCCTATGATGTTGTATTGTTCACCCAACAAAACGCAATCCTTTTCTTGCTAGTCAAAACGCAGTCTAGTGTCTTAGACAAAACGCAATGAGTCCACTTTAAGGCAAACCGCAAGATTTCCAAGACAAAACGCAGGTGTGAACTTGAGACAAATCACAACAGAAACAAAACGCAATCTTGAACTAGACAAAACACAATGTTTCTTGAGATTTGGGCAGCATAACGTTTATATTTACTTGATAATTGGTCTTCAGTGATCAAAACACAACACCAAAACGCAGCTCTTGGGGGGGCGTTTGTCAAAACCCAGTGTACCTGTTTGCCAAAAAAACACAACGCTACACTGTCCTTTATCCGATTTTTATGGATCTATGTTTCTTTGTTTTGTCCTTGAGTTCAAACTATGAATGAGTAAATAAACCAAGAAAAGGTTTTGAAAATAAGCTCTTACAATAAGGAAAGAGTTATGCTCTGTTTTCGTAACCAGTGGTGACAAGATAAGCTCAAAATAACTTAAGAAAGCATTTTAGAAAACAGTAATAAGCCATGAACGATGAGCAATATGAAGTTACAAACTATGTAGATTGAACGGTTTTAAGCTTTTTGACCTAAAGAAGCAAAAACTCAAAAAGACTATAAATAAGCTACGAACTAAATAGGCTACAAAGAGGCTTTCATAAGCTGTTAGGAGCACAAATAAGCCACGACAAAGATAAGAAATAAGCTTGTTATGGTTTTAGATAGAAAAACTAAACTCACGAGGTCAAATAAGCCAAATCCAAACACTCTCTTTATAGCAAAATCGAGACATAATAAGCTATAATAAGCTCACAAACAGCTTGTTTTAAGCGTTATAAGCTACACTGTATTATCCTTGAAATGCTAGAAGTGTTTTTATAAAACAACGTTAAGAGTTTTGTAACAAATCAGCCAAATCTAAACACTCCCTTAAAAGTGCAGCCGAGACCAAATAAGTTATATTAAGCTAATAAAAGACTGTTTTTAAAACTGAATAAGCTACGAAACAAACAACAACAAAAATGCGAGATGACACTAAAATATGATCAAACATATTTAACAAAGAAAAAGGCAAGCGTTTGTGATGAAAGTCAAAAGAAGAAAAAGTAAACTTATGACATAATTTTAATTTCCTATGACCACATTTAAAATGAAACGAATCAAACAAGGCCAAATAAAAGTTTCAACAGTAATTGATTTGAGCCCAAATAACGATTAGCCACGAAATAAAAAGGAAATGAACTGTTTAGAATAGCAAATAAAGTTCACTTTAGTTTATCAAAGATACGTAACTTTATGGGGAAAAAAATAAGCACGAAAAATAAGCAGAAATAAGCCACAATTAGCACAATGAAACCACAAACTCACTCAACCCACCCTATGGCTTTGATACCAATTGTAGGTTCCTATATTTTTACACAAAGATAGAACTAGAGAGAGAGAGAGTTAGAGAGAGAGATGGTTAGGAGAAAGCTAGAGAAAAACACACTAAATTATGTGTGTAAAATGATTCAACCAACACCCTCTCCATGTGTGGAGAGGGCTTTTATATAAAGAGTAAACCGGGCTTTCCATGGGCTTTCTATGCTTTTGCCTGGTTAGCTTACTAAATAATACATAAAATTGTCTAACTATTACAAAGGCTCGTGAGATCGATAATGATAGTCACTTCACTAAAAACTGAATTCCTAATAGATACAATGTTAATGGGCTGATCCGGCCCAATAAAATGGGTACGGGTTGGCCCATTAAGGATGTATACGCCTTCGGCTTTGGTTTTTTGTGCTCTTTCCATTCTCGTGCTTGGTTTTGTCCGTTTTGGCTTTGTTTTTGTCCTTTTATTGATATATCCATACCTGCAAGACACAATTCACGAAATACACATATACAATGCATTTTTTATGTATTTTTGGTCATTATTGGTCTGTTTAGCTTGTTTTAATAGGTAAAAGGTATGTGTATTTAAGCACATACCATGATCTTGTGCCCATTTGTTTCCTTTGGCCATATCCTTCGTGTCATTCATGCTTCTTCATTATGCTTGTGTTTGGTTGAACTATTTGAAACATGTTCTTGTATGATGTTTATATTTCTCATATCGTTTTTGTTTGAATTCTTGAATGCTTGTTTGTAATCTTAATCATTTATGATTTCGGTTTGTTTTTATGCAATTCATGCTTCTTGTCTTTCATTCCCCTCTAGAATTAGGAGAGTTTGGTATAATAGAAAATTATAGGATCTAAGCGTTAAATCTTTTCCATGAGCCTTTTGCATTATCAAAAAACTTCATTTAATCACTATCGCAAGCGAAAAATAGCTTTAGAAATCATTTGGAACATTTTTAGAATTTTTTAGATTTAAGGAACCTTGTCTGCAGGGGCCGGTTCCATTGAGCTAGTGGAATCGTCGCTGTCGGTTCTACAGAAGGCACTTTTGCCATTTGGGGTAGTTAACTTTTGTGTCCAACGCTTTAATTAGGTTATTTATACTTGTATTAAGGTCGCCCAATATTTAGTTTTGACTTATCTAGCTCTTAAGTCCTTCTAAAACTCATAGAATCATTCAATATTTTTCGAACATGTATTATGCCTTTTTAAGCTAGTTGCAATATTTTTCCTCCTCTTCGCTTAGCTTAAGAGTATTCCTACCTTTGTGTCTATTTGCGAACGTGTTTTGATTGCATATTTGTCTATCTATATGTCTACTTGTTAACTCTTTCGTGTAATAATACTTGAATAAGTTTCTTTCGTGTTTGTTGGTATAAATGTTTGAACTATCATGTTGCAAAACAATATTCTTACTTTTTGCATTAAACTTCAAACTAACCCATTTGGAATTTTGTAGGTCAATAAGGATCGATATCTTTATCAAGCTAATTTGTGCTCATTCGCACATTTATCATTCTTTGATTCATATTTTTCATTACATCTTCATGCATATTCATCATCATCACTTTACTAATAAGCATACTTTGTTAGTTGCTTGCATTGTCATCACCATCTTCCGCCACCTATTTTACTACTCACAAAATTATCATGTCTAGCACCTCTATTGCTTCATCAACCCAACAAGGTAAGGTTTAGAGTTAAACCCTTTTACTTATGTTAATATTGAGTCATCCACCGAGTCTTTCTTACAAGAAGAATCATCATGAATCTTTTCGCTACCACCACCATAACCACAACATACTAGTATCCTAACACTCATAACCACAACCTACTACTATCCTAACACTCACAACCAATTCAACCCATGAAGCTTAAATCACCTTTCACATATCCTAACACTCATAATCATCTTTTGTGAAAAGCCAAGTGAATTTCGTAATGGAATACGTCTCATTCTCAAACACGTTCTTACAATCTTCGACAACCTCACCACCAAATCCAACCGTGATGATGCAAGTAATAAGATTATACCTTTTTAGCTTACGTTTCTAAGAGCTTCTTTTAGAGAATCATATTGCATCATATATACATTCTATGACTTCGTCGAAAGACGAAGTATATATATTTTGCACTAATATTTTTTTGTAGGTTCAAATATACACTTTAGTGTGTATGGCATTCTTGTCTACGGACGAAATTTGCCTTCTCATATCATTTCCTTTTTGGTTCACTCATATACTCGATGCAGTATATGGCATACTTGTCTTCGGACAAAGTTTGCATTTATTAATTTTCTTTTGTAGGTTCAAGCGTATACACCTTGCGGTATATGGCATAAGGATAAAGTTTGCATCATTCATTTTCCTTTTTAGGTTCATTTTTTACGCCCTCGAGCAAAGGGGAGCATTCGTCAAAAAATCATATTGGGTCGTCTATACACTCGCTATATATGACATATTTGTCTACGAACAAAAGGTATTATTGCACTAATCATTTGTTTTATAGGATCATACTTGACGCCCTCGAGCAAGGGGGAGCTTCCGTCGAGCTTTCATAGCATGCATCTTATATATAGACTTTGTTGTATATATTTTACTCGTCCAAGGACGAATCTAATTTTGCACTAATTTTTATTTGTAGTTTTTTAATCGTATCTTTACGCCTCGAATAAGGGGGAGCATGCACGCATTTATCATCATTTTTACTCTTCGATAATCCTTTGCGTTCCGACCCGCAAATATGTCATTTTCTTCATCATATAGTTCTCATTTTTATATATGTTACACGAAACTAACCTTTTTGTAGGTTAAGCTTTCAAATTTGATCCATGAATCCGTTATAGACCAAGGACAATTACCTAGAGGATGCAACAACATAAGGGGTTAGAATAGACCATTTAACTTCACTAGGGATGATACAAGCTCGCCTTTTCGGGGAGAAATGAAGTTAAACTCCAAGGACACACCCTTTTTGCTTCGACAAAAGGGGGAGAAGAGTGTAAACGGAGAAGGTAATGTAAAGGTATTACGGGGAAACAAGTAACTTTTACATTTACTATATATTACGTTTACATATTTTGTCATCATCAAAAAGGGGGAGATTGTTAGTGCAAATATTACCAATTTAATCTACACATTCTCGTTTGTTTTGATAATGACAAAATTGTAACTTGTAATACATAACGTCAAATGTACAAGTTACTCATCGTATTTTGTTTCAACATACATCAACACATCTCAACGTCTCGAGTCTTCGTATGTTACAACACAGGTTCGTACATGTTTGTTATGTTGCATTATGATCAAACCTCATATCACATTTTGCATATTCTTAAACACAAGTAACTTACATTTTAAGTATATATACATTTTACTTTAACACGTTTCTTTAAAAGAAAAAAGCTTGTAATTTTACCTCATCCATGACATCACCATATATTACCAAATCAAGATAAAATCTTTCAAGATCATATTGGATTTCATAAGATTTAATATCATAAAATCTTTCAAAATCCGGATTTAGTTATTGTAGGCCGGTTCCATTAAAGAACACTGGCCGGTTCCATTCTACAATGGAACCGGCGGAACCAGGCTACAGTAGAAGTGTTTGCCTATAAATACCAAGCCATTTTTTACTATTTCCTCATCTCTTTTACACACATTTTCTCTGCATTTTAAACACACTTAGATCAGCCAATGCATCCATAAAATCCCCCATTTTCATATGATCATAATGCTTCTAACATTCATCTTGTTGTAAGCATACTCTTATGATGATCCAACCAAAGCAAGCTTTGAAGATCTTTCCATTTCCATCTACCACCAAGCATACCCATATGTAGATCTACAAGATTAGAGATCTCATCATTAACATTAATTTGAAGGCTTCTCATCAATGAAAGTTATTTTAGATTAGGCATTCATATCCATTAAACATATTGTCTTGGATCATCATTGTAATCACATTTTGTATCACCAAATAGGATTAGATGGTTTTGTTAGCAGACGTGTTTGTATGGCCCAAAGGCCTGTGCTTATGATTAGGCCCGATGTGTAGTATATATATACATTGTATTGTACTAATTATACTTATTCAATAAACACAGTTTACATGGTATCAGAGCTATTATCCAAGCCGATCCAAACCCTAAAATACAAAACAAACCCTAATCCCTCTACAACGACTTAACAGTCGCCTTTACACCTTCATCACATCGATTTAACAGTCGATTATCAATCCATAATGACAAACAGCGAACACCCATCTCCACCCCCTACCCTCACCTTGGTTGAAAAACTTTATGCGGTTCATAACATCAACAGTCTCATTCCTGAGAAGCTGGATCTCGCTGAATCAAACTACTCCACATGGAGTTATTTTTTCAAAGGCCATTGTAGCAACTTTGGTGTCCTAAAGCACATCGAAGAACCTGTCACCGAGGCCTCGACGTCGACTCCACCAACGGA